>JAWDEX010000021.1:956139-984628 GCA_035221805.1 Trichilia hirta
AGTAAAACATTCTTGATATTTGAAAGTACAAAGAAAAAATCTAAGAATAAAATCGATTTCTCAATAAATATATTTTAATTATAAATACCAATAAAAGTAAGTGAGTCAAAATTTAGTCATATTCTCTCTTTTTTAAAATGAAAAATATTGTAATTACAATGATTTTTTTACATATAATTATAAAAAAATAAAAGTTTGATTTAATAATAAGTGGTGTATCTCAATAAAATATAAATTATTTTATAATTATAATTAATAATATTAATTATAAATAATAATATAAAAAATATAATAATTATTTATTAAGTGATTTGTGTAATGTATAATATTTTAATATAACAGAATATTTTACAAATTTTAGAATACGGCGTTGTTTAGCTCAGTATTTCTTTAGTTTTTGTCTAAGATCTATCCAAAGCTCGCATCACTGAGTTGATAAAAAGGGGACAATCAAATTATTCACCTCAAATTGATTGAATTTAATATTAAAATAATGTGTTAGCGAAAGATTCATCGTATCGATGATGTTTTTTTTCTTTAAAATTCGAGATTAAAAGACTGCCTACCAAAATTCCTAGACAATTTTAATTTACTGTTTTGATATTTTTGCTTTCTTAGGAGAATAAATTAAAAAATATATATTCAACAAAATTAATTTTTTATATATCTTATACTAATATTACTATTAACATTGGGGAAGGAACATTCCTTTGTTCTTTCTCTCACTCTGCATTTCTGTCGGCACTTCAAAGCCTATCCATCCAAAAGATTTTCGAATAGGCTTCGTAGATTCTCATGTCTCCATGCTGTGAGTTACTGTTCATTTTAATTTCTAGGAAATGCAGCAAATATTTTCTGTTAGAGTCACTAAACATCTCTAGTTATTGTACAATTATTTAAAAAATTAATAATATTAAGCATAGAAATTATATAAAAGTGTATTTATTTAGTATTTATTATTAAATAATTAAATTTTTAATATTTTATTAAAAATATAAAATATGTAATAATAATATTATAACATTATTATGTAAATTTGCATGAATAAAATTATACGTAACAGTTTATATATATCTATGTTTTTCATTAAAAATATTATGTTATGTGTATATTCATTTAATGTAATTATTATTTAAGCACGCACTTATTTGTTTATTTTTAAAGTAAATTTATATACAACAAACTTTTATTAAATTATTATAAAAATAATGTGATCCTATCATATAATTATTTTTTTTAGTTGAGAATATTATATAGTTATATGAGTAAATATCATATAACACAAGCCGGAGATTATTTTTCTGTGTGAGACCAAATTAAGAGAGAATCAAGTAAGCTTCGTGCGACAGAAATTACAATATAAAAATTGTTTTGCTGTGGGAATATCTGGATTAAGTGGAGGTTTGGCACTGTTATGGAATGGTAGTACGGATATACGTGAGTGTATTGACACCTGGACAACTCTAAAAAAAATAAAAATTTTGGAAGAAGATTTTTTTTTTTTTTTAGTAAATCTTTGTTTTAAGACTGGTATTTTTGTTTTATTTTAAAAATAAAATTAAAAAATATTTCATAATATTAATTTTTTTAAGACTTGCATATTTTTAAATTAATATTTGACGTTTAAATTATAGTATCTACATTAAACTATGATAACAAATGATTTTAATATTTTTTTACTAAGTAAAAAGAGGTAAGTTTTTCTTCTCTTTATCTTTGAATAAGTTTAGATTCATTCGTTTTTTATTTATTCTTAAATTACAAACAAGTAATCAAAGTCGTTTTTCTTTTCCAATTTGAAATTGTACCTTTATCCATGTTGAGTTGCGGAACCTACATTTTAATAAGTGGAGTTGTGGATGATTAGATTAATTATTATTATGAAATAAATAATTATTTTATTAAACCACCTGAATAAATAAAAATAATTAATAGAATATTAATTTGGTTAGTCTTTTTTTTATTTAAATTTTTTAATTTAATTTTAAATATAAACTTTTATATATTAATTCAATGATTGATAAATTTTATTATAAAATATAAATTTTTTAATTTTAAATCTCAATCGTTAAATTATATGGATTAAATAATCAAAATTTTGTATCGTATATTTTAAATTAAAAATCTAAGCGAATATAATCTCACCTTATTAATTTATTATTTTTTATATTAGCTAAAAGGCAAATGATTCAATAGATTGAATTCGCACTATTTATTGTAATTTGATAATGATTGATGCACCCAAAACTTTTTTTTTTTTAATATAATTATATGGAGGATTTTTTTTCATTTATTTATTTACTTACTTTTTTTAAAAAATAAAAGAAAAAAAAATCTCTAATCATAGACGGAGGTTGAGGAATATTTAAAGGGGTAGAAATTGCTTTCCGTTAAGATATTCAACTCTTCTTTATTTCGCTAATTATTAAGAGGGTATCACGTTTGGCGAAGCAATCTAATCTCAATTACCCTCTAATGATCTTTAATTATCACTATTAACAGAGAACTTTTTTTCTTTTTGACATTATGTCATAATAAAACAGTGACTTATTTGTGGGGCGTTCTTTTTCTTGACCGGTTATTTACTACTTAGGTGCTCAGATTTATGATTTTTCTGTCCGAAATTTCCGAATGGATTCCATTTTATGTGACTAAATACTAAAATACAAGAAGGAAAATCATATGGATTTGTAAAGCAGAGAAGCACTTGGCTCTTTTGATGGACAGTTTTCACTGTCCTGCTGTTTAATGACAACCAAGTCTTCATTTTAATGAAAGCACGGGAAAAGACAAGATAGTTCCCACTCATACACAAGAAAACTTAATATATTTCACAATTTATTGCAACGTACCGTGAAACTCAAGATCATACGTGTGAATTTTTTAATACAGTAGTAGCAAGATTGCCCGTGTTTTTTAAACAGATCAACAAAATGAAATTCAATATTCAACTTTCTTGTTTTGTTTTTTAGCTTTTGGGAAAACTTAAAATGAAAAGTTCATCATGTCCATGCTGAGGCTCTCCATCATCACATTCTCCATGAATCCACAATTGCGTGGTGCTGCCCTTTTGAAACTTCCCATTCTACGCTTAAATGAACAGGAAGAGAGAGGCAGAATTGGAATGTTTTCGCAGTTGCATAACTCGACCATGTACCCATCTGGGTCATGGAAGAAAACTTGATCGACCTTGATTCCGTCATCTTCTACCCCGGCCGTTACGTATCTCATTCCCCTATCTTCCAGCCTCCTCTTAACAAGGCCAACGTCAGTGCACTATTAAAAAAATTAATTATAACTAAAATTAGGCCGCGTTAAATCATAAGATAGATTGGGTGACAACGACTGCAAACGTTATACTGTGAAAGTCACTGGGAGAACTTTGTCTTACTTGGAAGGATATATGGTTAGCCTTAGGATTGATTGATCGCGGTTCATTGATGATGTCAAAATCATCGACGGATGGGTCCTCAATCAAGTGTATACCGACTCCATAGTTATACAAACCTACAACAAATGACAGAGATCCATCGGTTCTTTTGTAAAAGTGGGCAAGCGAACGTTAAATTCTGAAAGAAAATAAAGTGATTTACTCTGATCCACGGATAAAACGATAAAGGGCATATATATGGGCAATGTGTTGTAAAGGAAACCTTGCAGTAAAAATGGTATCAAACACATGACTCCCATTTTCTCAGGGTCAGGGAACTAGCATTAATTCTTGCAATGGAAAATACGACCCAGTAGAGAGATAAATATTAGACTAACCAAGCTCCATTGAAATTGAAAATGAGGGGCGTTTAATGAGAACAAAGCCCAAGACATCTTCATAGAATCTCACAGATTCCCACACAGATCTGCACAAAAGAGACACATGGTTCAACGAAAGAAGTGGCGGTGCATCGTAGTTGCTTCCTCTATCTCCATTTCTTTTCTCCCTTCAACTTTCTAATTTCTTCACGCTCTCTTGGTGTGCAGGAACCACTTTGCCACCACTGGCCTTATATAAAGTAATATTTACTGTACTGTAATTCAAATTTGGGTTGAGGGGTGTTAGCACGATGAGAAAGTGAGGAACCTTCCTGGTAGATTCTCCTAGTTCCGTGATGTTAGCGTAGAATCCAGTCATTATCATTGACATTGTTCGATACGTTTTTTTTCCCCTAAAAAGAACTTTTTTGGGCAGCTATCATCAAACATGAAAATACTTTGATGAAGAAATGTTTATTAAAATCCAAACAAGTCCAATTTAAGCTTTGATTACCCATAGATCAGTTTCGTACTTAATTTGTTTTCGTTTATAAGCTAGTCAATTCCGTATTCCGGACTTTTCATTACTATGGCCTAAAGCTAACATCATTTAGGATAAACCAAAGCGATAGGCCACTATTTATACACCGTTCAGCTGATCGTTTCATCTCAAATTTTACATACTGTATATTTGCTGGCTTCGTAGAAATTGTCTAGATATTGACATTTCCTTGATCTGGTTTCGTATGCTTAATTACTTTTGGAGTTATCCTCAGCTTGTTCCATAGTTGTGCATGAGCAGGAATAATGACTCCGGGTTTTCCTCTCCCAAGGCCAAAACAAGTATAAAACCCGAATCATACTACAAGTGTAAATCCCCCGATTTTTGAGGATTTGTTTTTAGCAACAACCTCAAGGAATTGCACGAGTTTATTAATTCAATTCCCTGTAAGGATGGACTATGGAGCCAAACTATTTTTGGGAAGTGGTAGCTAAAATGCTGCCTCTTGCTCTTTGAATTTGAGTAGAAAACTTCTTTGATGTTTCGATTGACAAGACAACCTCACTTTTCTTTGCCCGATATTCAATCCAAATCTCCTGAGTGACCTAGGGGAATAGATTAGAGGCGGTGATATTATCTTCTTCCAGCGTTGGCTGTTGATGGATCACATCAATTGCACAGTGGTAAGACATAGCGGTTAATGGCTAGTAATAATTACTCTATTTCTGAGTTGTGAAGTAGACTTGTCTCTCTCATCATTCATCTAGAAGGCCCAAAGTCGGCAATGGGATTTCCATATTGTCCGGCAACTTTCCGGACGGTGATAATCAAAATTTGTCATGCTCATTGGACTTCTCATCCTGTAATACAGACGAACAGGTTAACGACAATTTTTCATGGTCACATATATAGTCCTATAGTGTAGTACGGACAGCTTTTTTATTTGATTGACCAGATTAACCAACTTGCATGTATTCGTCTGGATGTATTCTATCAAAGATTTGAAGATAACTATATCAGTAATGAGCAAGTTGGGCTCGATATAACTCCCGGTGAATATCAGTACAAAGATTGGCCTTGGGCTCAAAGTAATAAAAGTCCATAGGCCTCCAAAACTCATCTTTTAACTGGCGATTCTGAGTCCATTTACATTGGGCCATTAATGGAAGGCCAATCTGAGAACATAAGTTAAGTGTTCCTCCAAACGAGATGAAAAAGGCTTTTCATTGTAATTCCAGTTCTGGCTTAAAAGAAATTGGTAGACTGTAGGCCTTCGCTGGTGGAGAAACCAAGACGTCAGGAAAATACAAGACCCAGTCTGATGGGACCAGTTGATTCACTTTTTTACCTTACAGAATTGTTCAATTGTCTAAATTGACGAATAATATTAAAAATACAAGTTGATTATATAAATCATATGATATAAATTAATATGACGTAAGATACACTTGATATTGAAGAGTTCTCATAATAGAATTGTCATAATTTTAAAATTGTTGTGTGATGTAGGTGTAAGACATGTTATTTGGATTGATTTGAAACAAAACTTTATATTGAGTATTGCAATTTATAATTAAGTCAATTTAATTTAATTTGTTAATATATTATAAATAAATTTAATTTAAAATAATTTAAATTATATTATAAAATTAATTATATAATAATTAATTATTATTAATTTTATAATCTCTCGTTAATATTTAAGAGAGAGGCATTTAAAAGATGTAGTTCGATGATTTTATTACGTGGTGAAGATATAAGTTTGTCCGTATTCGAATTTTTAAAAATATATTTTTTATAAAAATATAATATAATTAAAATTTTATTTTGTGTTTGTTATTATTACAGTATAATTTTTGTACATGTATCTCAATTAATTCAAGATTCAGTTGATTTAAAATGGGTACCATATGATTTGCGGATACCCACTCTAAATAAATGAGTGTCAAATTTTGTGTATAGCTGGTAATGATTGAGTGTTGGAGTATTTTCGTATTAAAAAAAAAAAAAAAATTTAAGAGATAGAGTTTTGTAAATATTTTTTTAATCTATTTTAAATAATTTTTTTTTCAATTTTCTTCGTACGCAAGAGACGGAGAACTAGGAGGCATAATTAAAGTGTAGTCTCAAAATTACGTTTATTTGGCTAGCCGTACGTAGAATCCAGCCATTAGATTTAACAGCTGTAGCACTGGCACAGAGTTTTGGCGATAGCTGAAATGACATCCGTTTTCGTTTTGCTAAGACAAGCAATCTCATCAACTTGCCTCTTGCTTCCGAAATTTTATGGTTACCTGTTCCACTATCAAATTCAATGGCTGGTAGCATATGACTTTTATCAATTATCGATTACTTGCTTAAATACAGCATGGATTTGCAAGAAAAATAATTTCTATTCGCGTACCTAATCAAATTACATCAGCAAAAGCTAAATATTATGATTTTGATTATGTCCTAAGCAAATATTCTTCAGACAAACCGACAATTATATAGCTTTAGTTGGTGTCTATTGCTAACATCAGAGGATACGAACAAGTAGCTAGGGTTGGTCGAATTGGTTAGATAAAAATGCAGATAACGAATACACCCATGCAAGCATTGCCCATTAACGTTCTATTTATTGATATGAAAAAAAAAAAAAAGAAAAATACTACAAAGACATACTTATATATACAGGTGGGAATAAACATAAACGGGCAGAATAAATGAATGTATTGCACATTCAAGAATTGTCCATTCGACATGAATGTTTTGCAGAATATTGCAGAATCAATACTAAATGATAGAAGAATATATATTCAGTTCTCTGCGGTTTCAAGTTATATTTTTAAGGCATAAAATTAATATTCTGTTTCCTCTTTACCATTTTATTTTGTTTTGAGTATCAAGACGTTATTTAACAAACATCACTGTAAATGTTTTTCTCACACGCTCTCAGTAAATAATTATAATAAAGAGATCAGAGGAACCAAATACTTAGTATAGACCATTGTCTACATACACACAAAATATATAGTTGCTTGCTTGCCTTCTCAGTAGAGACAATGATATGATCAGGACCCTCACCGGGTTTCACAATCATGCTCGTCCCACAATATGTTATGTCACCAGTTTTATAATCATCTAGGGCATACGGTTCATTTCATATGCCCCAAGTTTTTCTATGTATCACCTGTGTTGTTTTCAAGTCTTTGTTGGATTCCTTGAGCAAGCCATATGGTTCTTTAACAAAATATTGAAACATAAAATCCCTACTTAATTGAGTGGCTAATTTACTTTATTCATGGACCTTCTTCGGATCTTTCAAAGTTCAGAGATACACAGATCTATTAGTGAAAAGAAAAACTCAATTTAAAAAGGCATGATAAGCCCTCAATTCAAAGTTCTGTGGTGCATCACTGTCGGCAATAAGCAGGGAGGAGAAAAATAAATGAAATTATGGACATGATAAAAAGTTCAGTACAAACACATGGACATGCGAATTAATAATCCAGGCCCCCGGCTCTGGTAGTCTGCTAGTTCTTCATTATTTTTGCTTTCTCTTCACTTTCAACACACCAATTTTCATTCACATGCATGGCTTCTTCCATGTTAAATCATCTTCACATGGGTTGTTGATTATAT
The DNA here is from genome assembly GCA_035221805.1 of Trichilia hirta. Lineage (NCBI taxonomy): Eukaryota > Viridiplantae > Streptophyta > Magnoliopsida > Sapindales > Meliaceae > Trichilia > Trichilia hirta. Next base: position 964,016 of record JAWDEX010000021.1, read on the forward strand.
TATATATATTTCTCTTGGTCAAATCTAGTCCCCACTTTCTCTGATGTTAGCAGCCTTTTCTTTGCCTCCCTTATATGGGGATGGGGGAAACAAATTCAAAGTTCAAACAAAACTCACAAATGAGAAAAAGAGTTTTATTATTTAAATTGCACAATTTCAAAGTAAAAAATATCAAAATGCACTGAAAATTGAATACATTAATAATATTATCATATAAATACGTATTATCTGGATAAATTTATAATTAATACTATTAAGTAGTAATAACTTACAGTATGGAGTTTTATATTCTTATATTTTCTCCTTTATTTTTAATTTGAGTGCTGATTAATGCTGTGACAGGTGAAACTCGCATATTAAATTTTATAATAAACATTATGGAGATAGATAGAAATGATAACAGTTTCTCAAACTCAATATAACTTTCATCATGTATTTAATTCTTTATTTTTTATATTTATTTAATACTGTATAATTATTTTGTAATGTCATTCATTCAATACTTGTTTTGGTTTGTTCTTTGACCTTGTTTAGCATGGGACGGAGGAAATATGTTGTTATTTATTTCTTCGTTTATTCAGCATATGTAAAGGTGCTACGTGACACTCATAATAATATTATTATCATAAGAATTATTTGCTTTATTTAATTAATGCATGATTAGGATTTAGGCTTGATAAGCACGCAAATCAGTTGCAACTTTATGGATAGTTTGGTAATTTTGGTGGCTTATTTTGTTAACATCTCGCTTAGCGCGGTAGTTTTAATTCAAAGGCTAATATCAACTAATGAGGAAGTCGACGCCATAACCATTCCTTCGATTCCCACTTTTTGCAGATCATTAATGATAACAAATAAAGAAATAAATTTATAAGATTGAAAATTGTACAATTTATATCCTTGTCTACGATTTTATACCTAAAGAGAAAGAGAAAGGGAGAGAGTTGTATTTCTCTTTCTCAACACATTTGTTAGATTTTCTGTAACTTATCGAGCTCCTTTACCTTTTTCCCATCGGGTTTTGAAATAACATCACAGCTGCATGAGGTAAGATATGGTTGCATTTATTTATCTGCTTTATAATTTTGTGATTATTAATGGATTCATGAGAATTATGAAAATTTTATTATTGATTTCGAAAGTGCATACATTTTCATCATCAGAAAATTGGGCAGAATTCAAACAAAAACTCGGAAAATATTTGGTTTCTAAGACTTATTTGGTGAGGAAGAGTTAAGATTTGGTTAATTCAAGTGCTGCTGAGTTAAAGGTCTTATTATTAATGCAAGGAATTCTGTGATTTTTTTTTTCTTTTATCGTAATTCGCGTTAGAATGTCAGAATATTGAATTTCGTTTGTCATATATTCCATTATTTATGCTATTTCATATTAGTTGGATTTGAAGTTCTGTTTCCCAGATTCTATTTTTGGGAATTTTTGGAGTCTATGTTTTGGATTTTGCTGTCAACGTAACTAAATTTCAGAGGACATTGAAACAGCCAAAAACTAGACCTGTTTTTTTCTTTCAATTCGAACGACCTATTCTGCACTGCACTGCACATGGAGTTAGTGAAGAAGAATCAGCGAAAGATGACAGCATTCCTTGGAAAAGACTGTCGATTCTCTTCTTACAGGTAAAAATTTCTCTCACTATATATTTTTTTCTTTAATGATTCCAAGCGCGCATTTTTTTATTAAAATAGTATGACATGAGAAGGAGAATACTTTCGACAGACTGTAATTGGGGACCATTAGAGAAAAAGTCCAAATTTGAATATTAAAAATTTCCATGAACCCAGCTGTTTGTTCATGACTTATTAGTCTCAGATAATGATAGTAGCTAATGATTGAGAATATGTGTATTTTTATGAAGTGTTTAGATTAAAAAGCAAAGTAAATAAACGGGGTTCTTGGTTGAGACAAAACATTGAGAAATACACTGGTTTCAAATTAGCTCTAACCCATGATTAGTTTGTCAATGCAGGTGATGATTTATGCTTCAAAAAGTTTCTGGCCTTATGTTGTTATGAGACCAACAAGGTTTACTTTATTTGACAAAGTCTGAAAGGAGAAGCATTAATTGAATAGTGAAGAAAAAGTTGAAGAAAAAAGAAGCAAAAGATATAAGGTCTTAATCAGAGTGCGTTGATTTCTTTGTATGGTCTCATTTATAAATTCTCTGGAGTTGAGTTTATCATAAAGTGTGAGAGAAGGTCAGAGATGGGAGCCGCTGATGATGAGGAGCCACTCCAAGGTTCAAGCCTGAGTAGATGCTTTGACAGAATTTTTGTTTCAGTTCGGTTGAGGCCTTTGAATGAGAAAGAAATTGCAAGGAACGATGTCTCAGATTGGGAATGCATCAATGACAACACTATCATATACAGGAACAATCTTTCAGTTGCTGAGCGGTCAGTGTATCCAAGTGCCTATACATTTGGTAAGTGTTTACATAACTCCACTATAATTTGATTTTCTTTGGACAAATGAATGACCTGTTTCTGGCCCAAATAGAATGAATTTTGAGAAATAACTTGTGTAGTCATTATGGCAACTTACAAATTCCCCATGTATGAGGAAGGTTTATCTCATATTAATATTACCCATTGTCTACAGATTTATTAATGGTGATTTTTTTACCCCAACTTTATTTTCAAGCAATATTTTCCTGCAGTCATGTAACAAGGTTGGCAGGACCATTGTAGACATTTTAAATGAGTTGAAATTGTTTTCTTTCTGCTACATCCTTCTTATAAGAACATATAATTCAGGTCATATGTGTCAAACCTTTATCTTATATAGAATTAGCATCAATCTGCTCATTACTCTTCTGATCTGTTCTGTTGTTGTCTATTGTTGGTTTAATTTTTGGCTCTAGACAGAGTTTTTGGTGCCGATTGCACTACAAGGAAGGTGTACGAGGAAGCAGCTAAGGAAGTTGCTCTTTCAGTTGTCAGTGGCATAAACTGTGAGTAGCACACTCCCTCTTTCCCATTCTCTTCATTGTCCTTTCATGAACTTTGCTGTGAATGCCATCAACTAATTTTATATTAAACTATTTCTCAGCAAGTGTTTTTGCATACGGACAAACCAGCAGTGGAAAGACATTCACCATGAGTGGAATTACTGAGTATACCATGGCAGATATATATGACTACATAGAGAAGGTAATGAAAATTCTAATACATTATCAATTGTGCTAACCGTAGTAATTCTCTTGTTTCCTCTTGTGTGACCAAAGAAAAATGTGTTTCCATCTACTTTTTGTAGCACAAGGAAAGAGAATTCATTTTGAAGTTTTCTGCTATGGAGATTTACAATGAATCTGTCAGAGACCTCCTTATTGCTGATGTCACTCCTCTTAGACTCTTAGATGATCCGGAGGTGAATTTTGTCTTTGTCATCATGAATAATTATTTTCTTGTATATATTTTCATACTAACACTAATTAAACTTGATAGAGAGGAACTATTGTTGAGAAACTCACTGAGGAAACTCTGAAGGACTGGAGTCATCTTAAAGAGCTTTTATTTATCTGTGAAGGTAAGGATTTTAACTTAAATAGTGCAGTTCTCCCTAAATAATTAACTACTTTAATTTAACTAATGTCCTAGTGCATTTTCGTAGCTCAAAGACAGATAGGAGAGACTTCTCTGAATGAAACAAGCTCCAGATCTCATCAGATATTGAGACTGGTATTCCGTCATTGATATCAATAAAGGTTTTTATATAGCACTGCTTTATAACTAAGATATTTCTTTTACTTAATTATGTTTCTGCTTCAGACAATTGAAAGTTCTGCACGTGAGTTTTTAGGCAATGACCCAAGCTCTCTTACTGCCACTGTGGTATGCAACATTATTATTTTTCATTTTTTCAATAAAAGATTGTATTTTTAGTTTATTACTGCAGAAAAAGCAGTATCTAAAATTCTGTTTTGGGCAGAATTTTGTTGATCTTGCTGGAAGTGAGCGTGCATCGCAGGCCTTATCAGCTGGGACAAGATTGAAAGAAGGTTGCCATATAAATCGCAGTTTATTAACACTAGGAACTGTCATCCGTAAGCTAAGGTTAGCTTGTCCAGCAGCAGTGCTGTTGTTTAGCCTTTTGTACATTGATAAATTGCAATGCATTGTTTTGACAATAATGATATGTCCTAATACAGCAACTAAGTCTCATTCACTTTATTTTCTTGTAAACTTAGTGGGAAGTAACGAAAGGAGATGATTGTAAGGTATTGTAGTACTATCAGTAGCTGCATTTGAACCTATCCTCCTTTACTCTCCTTTAGTGATTGCAAGGAACCTTCCATGTTTTCTTTCTTCTATGATGGTCGTTGATAAAGCAAGATGACTACTTTATTTTGAAAGTCAGAACCTTGAGCACTTGTGCGACTAGACTAGACCCTTGCCTTTCAAATGATTGTGGCTGATCTCTTGAATGCTTGAAGAAAATGCAGTGTGCTGCATTGTAATATGTTATTAGCGTATCTTATATGTTCCTCCTTGAGTCTGATAAGTGACTTCTGAGCTCAATGTGTTCTAACCTGTTAGCCTTAAAAATGTAAATTAACAACTGTTTGAGTTCATCTGGGCATATGGTGTTAAAAAAGGTTCACTACTTTGATATACTGTGAAGGATTGACAATACAAGTGATTAAGGATGTCTTGCTAAATTAATTTTATTTGTGATCATAACTAAAAAGCTACTTAGATGAGTAATTTTTTTTATTTTCTTATATTTAAAGCTCTAGAATTCAATGAACTTTATTATAATTATTTTTGTCTCTCATTTGTACAACTTTTATGGTTTGTTACAGCAAGGGAAGAAATGGGCATATTCCTTTCAGAGATTCGAAGCTAACCCGCATTCTGCAGTCCACTTTGGGAGGTAATGCTAGAACTGCCATCATATGTACCATGAGCCCTGCACGAATCCATGTTGAGCAATCAAGGAATACCCTCTTGTTTGCGAGTTGTGCAAAAGAAGTAACTACCAATGCACAAGTCAACATAGTGATGTCTGATAAAGTGTTGGTAAAACATTTGCAAAGAGAATTAGCCAGATTAGAGAATCAGTTGAAAAGTTCAGGAACAGCCTTTATTTTCCCTGATTCTGCTGCAATGATGACAGAAAAAGACTATCGGATACAACAGGTGATGAATAGTTTCAACTCTCATAGTATCAACTTTTTAGTACCCATTAAATTCTTCAAAAAACTGTTTCGTCTATGATATGTATCAACAATGATTATATGTACAGTATCATCTTCATGATAGTAGGTTGATGAAAATTAAATCAGACTGATAACATATTGAAGCACTTTTTTCATCAATATCTTGTTGGTTCATCTAGGCTCTTCCTTCAATAGCTGATTCTTAATTTCTTATTATCCTTAAGGTTGCAAATTTCTGACTAAGTACTCCTATCAGCCTTTTTGCCTGTCTATCTTTGTCCAAACTTTTGTTGGTTCAGCAGTATTCTGCTACCCACAACTTGAACCATATCTGTCCTCCAACCCATAAATAGAATCATAGTTTCCTTGAGGTTTCAAGATCACACACTTGTGTTTTTATCGCTTCTGCTTGTTAGCATCTAGTGTAAAGCTTTGAGCTTACCGCAAAACTGTTGACAACCCTCTTCATGTATGATAACCATAGTAACAGTTTCTTCATTTCATTTGATTGTAGCTTTCCTTTCAGTCTTAGTTTCCCGTTTTCTTAACCTCGACAGTTCAGTTATGAGCCCATTTCTTTTTGTCAATTTATTTATTTTTCCACATTCATTCAATTTATAATATTTATGCATCCATGGACAAACAGGGGTTAGGATGGCTGAAACTGTCAAAAATTTAAACTTAGTTTAGGACTGTACAGAATCTCAGACTTTGATACCTACAATTCCACTAGAAGTTTAACAATATATAGAAATGCAGCATCTTCAAGACGTAACCCCAAAACAAACTCTGCTCACTTCCATCCATTACATACCACATTTAAAACCAATCTCTTTCCAACAGAAATGGGCCCGAAACTAAGTTGATGCATGCCTCCAACTAGTTAGAGATTAAGTCTTAGTTGATTTGCGGATTGTAGTTCAGATTCAACTGGACAAGCATTCGTGAACACGTGTTACAGATTTTGCTATTCATGGATGCAACAGTCTGAAATTTATGACATACTGAAACCTTGAATGTTTTGGTTCTAATCCCCATCATGCAGCTAGAAAAAGAAGTAGTTGAGCTGACTATGCAACGTGACCTTGCCCGGTCTCAAGTTGAGGACCTACAACGAAGGGCTGTAAATGGATCAAATGATAGGCCACCAGTGGTATATGTATGAGAAGTTCAATTTTTAATTTAATCATCCAAATATGTCTTAGCATTCCATCCCTATCCTAAATTTTCTTTTTGTCCACTGTCCTCGTTCAGGCAGGTCTGGATAATCAGTACCCTAAATTGCGAGTGCGAAGTTCATGGGATTTTGAAAATCTAAAGACAGAGACCCAGACTTTGGCAAATCCGCACAGTATAGATATCAGTTTCAGATCTCCGGACACATCTCAGTATTCTGATGGAAACAGCAGGAGTAGCTCTCATGAGAACTTCTTCCAAATTCCTGACTTGGAAAAGGATTTCCCACATACCAAATCCTATGAACAGGACGAAGTCAGTGTTCCTAACTTTATTGGGAGTGATCTGCTAGAGGAGATTGAGGAACATAATGATGAGAATGTAGAGGATCTTTACAACTACAAGGATGTTCGATGCATTCAGTTGGAAGAAATCACAAATAGAGATGCAGACTCAATCAAATCAGAGTCCAGCCTGAAAACAGAGGGAAATTTAGATATGCCAGCCGCTGGTCTAAACAAAGCTACATCTGGATTGACCAAGACTGAGAATGGAGGAAAAAGTGAAAAATTGAGGTCGCCCAACTTGAAGAAACAAAAGGATTGGAAGAACATCCATCTTGATTCTGTCGTTCCTTCTACCATAGAACGGTCGCTGTGGCTTATAGAGAAAGACATGTCATGTACTCCTACTAAAAGTACAAGCTTGAAGTTAACAAGGAGTAAAAGTTGTAAAGCCAGGCTAATGACTAGTTTGTCCCTATATCAACTTGGCAATGATGAACAGAATGAAAAGACACCTCCAACTGGGTTTGAAAAAGATTTCACGGGAAGACCAGGTGGCCTACAAAAGAAATTTTCTGCATTGAAATATGCTGTTGACAATGGGGATTTATCAACAAATGAGTCTCCAACATCAGCAGCCGGTAATGTTTTGGATGAACTTAAATCACAGAATGTTGGAACATCAGACTGTGCAGAAAGTTCTAGTTGCAGTACCTCATTTGCCCAAATGGAGGAAATCAGTGATCCTCGGGATGAGAATCAACTTGCTGATCATGGGGTAAGTGTGTCATTAGTCCCTTTTTCTTTATAATCACATAAAAAGTTGATCTCACCATCTCAAATCTATGAGAAAGAGCAAAAACTACTGAGCAATGTAATACTAGGGCATCTTCTGTTTCTATTCCATTTTTTCTGGAAAGTTTAGCTCCCTTAAGAATCTTAATTGTTCATGCATGATAAATACAGGACATGCAGTCAAAATCTGTTTTGGTACCTGCAAAGAGTGTAAGAGATATTGGCTTGGATCCAATACAAAGTTGGGATTGGCCTTTTGAATTCAAGAGGCTTCAAAGACAGATCATTGAAATCTGGCATGCTTGCAACATCTCATTGGTTCACAGGACTTACTTCTTCCTGCTATTTAAAGGAGATCACAAAGACTCTATCTACATGGAGGTAGAGCTAAGGCGGCTGACCTTCCTAAAGAACGCATTTTCCCTGGGTAATCAAGCCGTTGAAGATGGCCGAACTGTGACATCTGCCTCTAGGTATAGTCATTGCATCTTACTATAAAATCTCTGGTTTTTCACTTTCACATCGATCGGAAGTCTATAGTTTGTTTTCATTCTTGACAGCACCAAGGCGCTTCGTCAAGAGAGGCATATGTTGAGCCAACAACTGAAGAAGAAGTTCTCTAGAGAACAGAGGCAGAATCTATTTCTAAAATGGGGTATCGGATTGCAAACAAAGCATAGGGGATGGCAATTAGCCAACCAGATCTGGTCTGACGCAAAAGACATGAACCACATTGCAGAAAGTGCTGCTATTGTATCGAAGTTGGTTACGTTTGTAAAGCCTGAGCAGGCTTTCAAGGAAATGTTTGGACTCAATTTTGCCCCTCGACGGCGATCATCAACCAACAAATTGAATCTATGGAAACGTGGTGTGATGTCTATCTTATAAGCTGATTCTGAAGCACCTAAGAGTACAATTGGTCGGATTTCTTAATTTTCACAGATCATTTTATTCTGTATTTTCTGATTAGGTTTTGGGATTGATCTTTTAAAAAAAATCTAGTAAATCTCATGCTGGAAAGGATGTATAATTTTAAATCTCATGTAAGGGAGGGAGGGATATTTATTTATATCGATATTTATCTATCCATCTATCCATCTATCTATATTTTCTTTTTACAAATACAAATATTATAGCATTTCCTCGTCACCGATTGTCATAAATTTTGCATGTCCGATCCCTAATTCCCATGCCAAAATTTAAGTTTCCGGAATGGAGCTACGGACGAGAATAAGACAGAAACAAATGCAGTTAGTTGATTGGAACAACTGAGATGGAAGAGAGGGTGGAGCCTAGTTTTTCCGACCAAGTAAAACGACTCCGCCCCCCTTCACAATCTAAATCAGTCATTCAGATTCCAGTAATTCCCATAATGCGTTTGTCAAACCCAGAGTCCGCTTTTTGTGTCTAAGGAGACATCCAATAATTTACTAGAACTTTAGTGGAAAGTACCAGGAGGTGATAAATATTGGCACCTAACTGACAAAGAAAAACCTCCACTGTAATTACATCTCACTAAAGTACAGATTTTTATGATAAAATTTAATAACAGATACAGATCTAACCCATTCATTGTTCTCTCAGAACAGACATTTCTATTTAGTTTTGTACCTACAAATCACAAGGATGAATTGAACTCCTTATCCTTTGCATTGATGATTACAAAAAACTACGAGTATGATGCTAAATCGGACAAAAAAGGAACAAAAGTTAATTTAGGAATTGAATTAGAGGTTTATTTTAATAAAACCAAAGGTCCCTTTAAATATGTGCAATTTTTTAATCAGATATATCTGGCCCACTTTCACCGAATTTTAAGATAAGTTGTGCCTCCACAATCATATATACCGTTTTGTGGTAACAACAATTACAAGAAGAACTAGAGGATCGACATTGACAATTATATTGAAAACAAAATTACACACTAGAAAAAGCAGTCCTTAGAAGCAGTATTGACACATGAAATCAGTGAACAAGGGGATTGCATGGAGTATTCATGTAGTACACTCGAGTCCCATTGGAAACGGAATTGCAATGGTGGAAACGAGGATGACTGCTGCTATCTCCAACACCTGAGTTGTGGTAGTGATAGCCAATGGAAGGAATGAGGAAGCTGAGATGCGAACAGAATAGCTATTTCAAGAACTGATGTAAAGTAAAATGCCATCACGACATTTTGCTACAGCAGAAGAAACTGTTTACAATTCTGTTCAGCTTCAGCAACTACTTCTATTTGTGGTTCTGAGACATCAATGGAATCAGAAGACGGTGGAAATGATGGAGGGTGGTCTAATCTTGAAAGGAGTTGGGACATCAAGCTTTTAATTGAAGAGAAAATTAATTTAACAGTATAGCATCAAGTTCGGAAAAATTTTAGTTTCTGTAAAAATTTGAAGGAATTATCACTTCCTTTTCTCGTAGTTATTGTTATCGTTATTGCTCCGTTAGTAAAATGGGCATTCTTTAACAATAGCACTTCCTGAATGACCTTGATGGTTTAGACAAATGATTTTCTAAGCTAATAATAATCTACCAAAATCCCTTTACATATCTTAATCGGTGAAGCGTTCATTTGAAAATCCACCATCATAATTTTATCTCACCTCCCTTCAGTTTCCTTTTATCTAAACAGTTTTGAGATTTTAATTCTCTACATCAAATGGAGATGAACATGGAAGATTCGAGCTCGCATGTCATTCTTCTTCTCCACATGGCTCGTTCTGCGTTCTATGGAGCTGTACGATCTCGGAAATTTCTCAGGACTTCTATATCAAGCATGCGGATATGTAAATTGGGGAATTTTTAACTTCTTTGTTCACAATAGACTATTATTTCTCTAATTTTGTTTTCCCTCTTTTTGAAACTTAAAATCTTAAAAATTAATGAATTTTATGATTTTTAGATGTGGATTAGTCATAAAGTATAAAAATTACTATTGATGACAGATTGAATTATAAAATATATGAATTTTTTAGTTTTTAGATTTGAGAGATTCTTGTTGAATTTGAGTTTATTAAGGTTTCATTTAGTATTCATTGGTAATTGTTTTTATTTTGATCAGTTGTGTTTGGTTCACAAAGACTTAAACCCAAACAAAAAATTAAATAATTTATGCATTGAAGACTTAAACCCACACACACACAAAAATAGAGAAATATTTAAATAGAACATAGTTAAAAATATGATAAATCCAAAGGCAGTGAGCCAGTGACTGAAGAAGATGAGTGATTAATTGCAAAGTATCGGCTAGCATTCGGCATAAAAATATAAATCTTGGTAAATTTAAATTTAAATAAAAGAAAATCTATGTGTTACCACTTTCCCATGTGAATGTGATCAGTTATGGTACCATTACTGGATCAGTGTTTAAGGTTCCCTGTTCCTATTGCACGCACCAATTATGTTTTTTTGTTATCTTTGTGGTATATCTTCTTCTTCTTCTTCTTCTTCTGGCTATTACTTCTCTCCCACCATAGAGCTTCAAGCTAAGAAATTACCTGAGTCTGGGTTGTTTATGACTTTCATTTGTTAATGAATCAAAGGCCAGCACTTCAGATTTTTATTGCGTGCACAAGGCTAAAAACGCTCCATATGTAATGTACGGGCCTCGGCCTGTTCTCGACATGGAAATTAATGATATTAGCTAATTGCTGATATAAAATAATTCACCAAATAAATAAATATAATAAGAGAGAGAAAGAAGTGGAAGCGACACTAGCTAATTGCTGATAGATTCTGCTTCTTGTCTAGTCTACAAAAATCCATGATAAAGAGTTGTTACAATGAATTCTCTCTGCTTCTAAAGTCCGTAAATTATCATAATTTTTCCAATAAATTATCGGGTGATATTAACTAATTGCTGACAGACTCTGCTTCTTGTCTAGCCTGCAGAAAAACATGATAAGAGTAGTCATAGTGTGTTCTTTCGGCTTCGTTTCAGTTTTTGGATGACTGGAACTGCTCATCATCTTGTTGGGGCAATCATATCAGGCAGATTCCACTCTAATTTAAAAAACTATGGAACGGAATCATTTCTCAAATTTCCTACATTACATTAACAGGTTCAACCATAGTAAAATGATATAACAACATATAATAATATAAATTCATCTGGAGATTCAAACAATGCATTGCATGCCTATTTGTTTCAATCTTCAATCAGGGATTCGTTTCCCGTAGAATGCTTCTTCAAAACGATTGCAAGAGTCTACTCTCAACTCTGTAGTAGGTGTATCAGGGTCAGGTGCCGCATAGTAATCCATTCGAAGCTGCGCATCCCTCAAATTCGAAATCTGATGGACGACCATCATGGTCTGTTCGTGTGCAGTGGCATGGATGAATAACTTTCTCAATGAACGACACTGAGCAATCATTAGAACAGCTGGAACTGTCAGACTCCTATAATTAAGATCCATGTCAAATGGTGGCCGATAATGAAACTCGTGGAGTCTTAAATTCCAAATTCCGTTCAAGAAAAACCTATCCCAGAACGTCAAATCTAATTTCCTAATTGGCGCGGTTAGAGCGTAGCCTAACGTATCACTGCAATCCAACTGCAATTTTGAAAGCCTAATATACCGTGAGAGACAGCTCAATCCCAAAGTCTGTTCCTCCGGTAAGTCCCGTAAGTTAAAGTCACGAGTATCTCCTTCCACCTTTATGCGTATCTCCTCCAATTCTGGACAATGGACAAAACCAACATTAGACAACGGTTTCAATACCTGACCAACTTCAATCCACAGAGAGAGGTATTTCAACATCTTCCATGGTTTGCTCCAAAATCCATGCTCAACTTTGCGTTTCTTCGTGTACCCCGAATCACCATCTTCATCAATCAATTTGTTGAGGTCAAAGGTGTGAACACTAGAATCTGAACCTTCAGTTTCCCACACACAATCAATGTGCAGTTTTCGAATACTATCACGAATCGAATCCATAGCTTTGCAAGATGCCAGAGCACCAAGCTGCTTACAACAAGAAATCCTGACTTCCACAAGAGTTTCGCGAACCAAAAAAACCATTGTCCTCAACGCTTGAAATGTAATATTCTTGCAACCGTCAATTTCAAACTTCGCCAACCTACAACAACCTCTCCCAATGGCTATCAAACCCTTATCATTCAAGTCCCCGCAATTCTTTATCGACAAAGACTCGAGGTATTCAAACAAGGCAACCCCATCAAGCAGCGAATGCTCCATAGCTAAACAAACTCCATGAAACTGTCCCAACTTAAGCACCTTCAGCTTCTTACACTTGTCCTTTAATGCCTCCAAAACCAAACCGCTATTTCTCATATTCATACCCACATCAAGAACCAACTCTTCAAGCAATGGCAACCCGCTGAAAAGTTGTATCAAACCCTCACTACTGATAGTTGCGTCCGCAGCAGTGAAACCATCATTCTCAGGATCCCCTCTCACGCTGGTAGACAGCGACTTCATGTGGACTAGATGAAGAAGAGATAATTTAGGACAATTAGTTGCTATAGCTGTCAAAGTTTTGTCGGTTGAAAACCCCAAGTAAGCCCGATCAAAAATACAAGAGACAAGAAACTTCTTCAGATTAGGACACGCGGCCGTGATTTCGCGAATCGCCAGCCCTTCAAAACCCTCCATTATTGGCGTCGTAAGAAGATTTAAGTGAGTGAGATTTGCCGATTTGGCTGGATAAGCTCTGAGAGCCGGAACAAGATCTTCCGTATTGAAATAGAAATTAGACAGATCGAGAGAAGTCAGCGATTCGCAATGTTCAAACAATGGAACAAGATCCGCTCCTAAATCACACTGTGGCCGCTGATGCCAACGAACTAACTTGACGTGGCGCAACCTGGGCAATTGAGGAAGTAAAATCTGGAGAGTCGATGGTGATCGGCTGTAGGTGGTGAGAGATTCGACTAAAGGAAAACCCGTGCTTAAGCGGCTAGCCACAAGATCTGGATAGGCATATGGAGAGAGAATCGATTGTCCCCACGGCGAAAGGTTGGAGAGATCTAAGTTGTTGACCAATCTGAAACAAACAGGAATCTTGTAAAGTTCAATGGCCTTGCCACGGGCCGAGAAAGAGGTGCGCGTGGCCCGCTCCAGCGCGCGAAACTTCTTGTTGACTAAAGAGATCGAATTTCTCGTTCGGATGTCGGGGAAAGAAGAAATAATGTCGAATAAAATCAGGTCGGGAAGGTCCTCAATTGTCGTCGTTGATTCTACAGCCATTAGAAATCAGCTGTCGCTCGCTCTTTATTTTTTATTTTTATTTTTATTGTTTTACTCTGAGCTTTGAAGAGAAGAAGAAAAGAGAAGCGACGATTAACGAGTAAATTCACTGAAGATGTAGGTTTTCACACAAGTCTGGTTCTCACAGCAAATATCAAACAAAGCCCACACCATCCCAACTCTATCGGACTGTATATTTCGTTGTCACGTGAGTCTTCCCATCGCATGCTTTATTTGCTTTTCTTTCTATTTAAAATTAGAACTATCAATTTTTCAAGCATACTTTATTTGCTTTTCCTTCTATCTAGGATTATAATTGTCAATTTTTAAATGTTTTACCATTCTTAATTAACTCTAGATGCCATTCGCTCAAATTATAAATTAAAATTAATAATTGCACTGATACTCGAGTCTATGTCTTCTCTCTAAAAACAACAAATTTTGTAACACTCTAAATACGAAATTGAGAAAAATTTTTAATGTTTCATTTTATTAATTTTTGTAATTTATAAAATAAAAAAATTAATTTTTAATATTTCTTGTTTATGCTTATTGTATTAGTTTGACATAAAACGTGCTTTCGTGTAAAAAAAAGATGAAATATGGCTTGTGGTTCGAGTCTGCAACTGAGCAGGGGACAGTTGACTTGAGGACTAGTACTTGTAGGCACGGCCCAGAGTTTGTGCCGAGCTGGTCTAAAATACTGGACATGATGAGCCAGGCCTAAATTTGGCCCACTAATCCATCAACACTTGACTGTCATCATTTTTTATGATCTAAAAAAAATCTTACTTTTTCATGAGTAAAATTTTATTTTTTAATCAAATTAACTTGATGTTCGATTTTTTTATATTTTTTGTTTTATTAATTTAATAAAAATCATAGTGTTAATGTATCCATTGTACTGATGTTGTATTCTTTAATTTTAATTTAGTAAATAAAAGATGAATATTTTAATTTTTAATTTATTTCATATATCATAATTTTTAAAATTTTAATAACTTAATTTATTGAATAATTATTAATAAATATTTTAATTTATTTTTTTATATTTAAAGTTTTAATTTAATATGATTTAATTAGATACTATAAATAAATAAATGATATTTTCTGTTTTCAAATACGTATATTTTATTTTTGATTAGGACGTGTGGTAGCCCAAAGCGACCAAAAACTCCAAGACATCATGGGCCATTTGGATGGAGCCTAACCGTTGTAAGCCTAAAATTTTTTTGGTGTGTTTGGGCCAAGTCAGTTGGCACGGATGCCCTCCTTAGCTAATATTCTCTGTCCTCCGAGCTCTGTTGCCATCTGGGATAGACAAAAATATTTTAATTCAAATTTTTCTTGTTGTGATTAAGAATAATAATTGTTGTGATGGTTATTAAAAATATTCATATATTTGTGGAAATATTTTTTAAAATTTCCGCACATCAATTATTATTATTATAATTAATCTTAATTATAATCAAATCACAAAAAAATTAAAAATTATAATACAATTTGAAATATTTATTATTATTATTATTATTAAATCATTCAGAAAAATTAAAAATTGAGATACAATTTAAAATACCTACAAATGTTGCTCTTGCTTCCGCCGCTGCTCCTGCTCCTACTGCTACTCCTACTAATGATTCAATAAAATATAATATAGGATAACAACAACAACAATAATAAAATCATAATTTCTCAAAATCATACCATTGTGATGGGTGTATCAAATGAGTTTATATAATATAATATGATCACAATAAATAATAATTTATCAAATATACTCTAATATATTCTATTTAATTATAAAAAATATGTAATTAATAAATGATACATAATTTTAAAATTAATTATGTTAATCCATTAAATATAAAAAAATAAATACGTACACATAAATCCCACTTTAAACAAATCCCGTTTCAATTGTTACTCTGTACAGTCTACGCCATCTGCGAAATGAATCTGTATCTACCTGGACAATTAGTACGAACACATTTCAAGTTTCAACTCTGTACTGTTAGTGGGTCGGGGACTAGATGTGACAGTAGGAAGCCCAGTGAGGCCCAACCTTCAAATACCCCAGCTAATTTTCGAACGCCCTGATGCCCCTTGTATTTTAAGTTATTTTGGTTCACAACCACCAAAAATTGGCGCAGTACCATATATTTTGATTTTTTTTTATAATAATTTTAATTTGTTTAATTTATAATTATTTTATTATAATTCTTGACTTATAAAAAATAAATTGACAAAAAAAAATGTAAACAAAAATTTAGAGAATAAAAAACGTATCGTTTTTCCGTGTCATGAACCCCAATTGACAGCAGATTACAAATCGTGAATATCAATGCCCTCTCCTCTTTCACGAGCTGTAAAGTGTAAAAGCAATAACCTCTTGTAAATGGCTAAAGGAAAAACGTTTTTTGGTGATGAACTATAGTGGGTCCATTGCTGGTAGGCTGGCACTTGGCAGCGATAAGTATCGATAATAACAATGAATGGTCTCGACATATCATTATGGTGAATAATGGTGATAGTAGATGTCGATAAATTTGCTTATTAAAAATGTCAACTTTTCCAACTTAGTTGTTAAAAATGTCAATTTCAATTTCTAAATTACACCTAAAACCAAATCCCGCTAACTAGAATCAATTCAAAATTTTCCCACTTATGCATTCCAATCTATGGGTCTATAGTTGTCCACATTTAGTATACCATCAATTGGATATCTAGGAAGATTACTTTTTTGCCTCAATTCAATGGAAATGAAGGTCACTGTCACCACCAAAATTGTTGGCCCATGTAGTTGATTGACCTTTATCCAATGGGCCAGACCATGTACTTAACTTACAATATAAAATAATTTTAATAAACTTGAAATGATACACAGACGCTTTTTCTCTTAGCACCCATTTTCACTTTTTTTGACCATTGAACCAAACAGTGCAAAAGGTGAGAAAAAAAAAACACGACAGTAAAAAGAGAAGCCAAACAAAGTCAAAGAAATTAGAAAAGAAACAAAACGACGAACAGAAAAACTGTCAATAATTAAGGTTTTGTAAAATCAATTTAAATAATTTTATTTTAATATGAAATATGAATTGATACATAATTAATAATGTTTTCACACCAAATTATCATAATTCTGTGTTGAATTATTAAGATGTGTATATTAATTTTCACACATATGTTTGATATTATTACTTTTACATATAATAATTACTGTACCTAACACACAAAAAATAATAAATAATAAGCTGCTAACCTGTACACCTAATTTACTGACACGGAGAACAGTCTGCTTAAATTTGGAATGAAAGTTTAAGGACAGTGCAGGGAAATGCAAAAGTTTTTAGTTGTATTTTATATATATATTTTTTGAAGGGTAAATGTCAAAGTTGAAAGCTCACATGACCCTTCGAGAATGGGGCTTCCTTCTGTTTGGTCACGCACGCATAGCTGACAATGTATACTAGGTTTCAATAGAAATAAGCAAAAGAAAGGATATTAATTATTTAGTAATTTTTTCTTTAAAAAAAAAAATGATCAATAAAGAAACGAACAACAGAGCAAAGATAAGGTCACACAAGACTCAATGATTTAAAGCATATGATGACGTATACCCCAATATTTATGTTATGTATTAAAACATGAGGGTCTAAAAAGCGACAAACTCCGGCCCACCCACCCCCTAGAGGTTTTCAAAAGTGCTTCTTCAGAGGGTCTCGGGCCACTGGTTCTAAAACAGAATTATTTTGTGCCTTTTCGATAAGTGTCTCTCTCTCTCTGTTTCTCTTTGGAGCTCTGGCCTGGCTTAACTTATGGCATCATCTCTTTCGTCCTCAGACAAAAATCTGATACTCTCTCCGCTAACATACGCTCCCTCTTCTCACCTCCTTGTCCGTAACCATCACCACCACCGCCACTCAGCCAATCTGTAGTCAAACTTGATTTGGATTTGGATTTGCATGTGCTCTCTTTAATAAACACACACAGGTGGTACTCTATACTCTATGGCTTTGTCTACTTTTCTGTTCATTGTGGTGCTCTGTGCACCGTTTTTATCATGCGCTGTCAACAGCAGCGCTGAAAACTTAGCTGAGATAGAAGCTTTGACTTCCTTCAAGTTAAATCTTCATGATCCATTAGGAGCGTTGAACGGTTGGGAAACGTCTACCCCAGAAGCTCCATGCGACTGGCGTGGAGTCGCATGCACTAACAACCGAGTCACTGAGCTCCGGTTACCTCGTCTTCAACTAGGTGGCCCAATCAGTGACCACCTAGCCAACTTGCACTTGTTGCGGAAGTTAAGCCTGCGGTCAAACTCGTTCAACGGCACTATCCCTGCCTCACTTGCTCAATGCACGCTCCTACTTGCCGTGTTCCTGCAGTACAACTCACTCTCCGGTAATCTCCCCAAAAATATCGGTAACCTTTCTAACCTTGAAATCCTGAACGTTGCAGGAAACCGTCTCTCGGGAGAAATCACCAGCGGTCTCCCGAAAAATCTCAAGTATATAGATCTTTCTTCAAATAAATTCTCAGGCCCGATACCCGACACCATTTCCAATTTGTCCCAACTTCAGCTTATCAATTTATCGTATAATCAATTTTCTCGGGAGATTCCGGCCAATCTCGGTGAACTACAAAATTTACAGCATTTGTGGCTAGATTTCAATTTATTAGAAGGGACATTGCCGTCAGTGATAGCGAACTGTTCATCACTTGTGCATTTAAGTGCGCAAGGCAATGCGCTTGGGGGAGTGATCCCGGCAGCGATTGGGGCTCTTCCAAAGCTTCAGGTGGTCTCCCTCACACGTAATAATCTCTCTGGTATGGTTCCCGCTTCCATGGTTTGCAATGTATCAGGTTATCCGCCCTCTATTCGGGTGGTGCAATTAGGGTTCAATGCCTTAACGGATGTGGCTAGGCCTGAAACAGAATCTTGTTTTAGTGTTTTGGAAGTTTTGAATCTTCAACGTAATCAAATACGCGGCGTTTTCCCTTTGTGGTTAACCCGTGTGTCAACTTTGACCATGTTGGATGTTTCGGGTAACTTATTCGCTGGTGATATTCCTTCCGAAATTGGAAGTTTATCAAGACTGGAGGAGTTAAAGATAGCTAATAATTCGTTCGGTGGCGTAGTTCCAGTTGAGATCAAGCAATGTAGCTCATTAAGCGTTCTTGATCTTGAAGGGAATCTATTTTCAGGCGAGATTCCTGCATTTTTGGGTGATATGAGAGGTTTAAAGACTCTAGCTCTTGCTCGAAATCATTTCTGGGGATCAATTCCTGCCAGTTTCTGCAATCTGTCTGAGCTCGAGACCTTGAACTTGAGGCACAATAACTTGAGTGGAAGCTTGCCAGAGGAGTTAATGGGAATGAACAATTTGAATACTTTGGACCTCAGTGAGAACAAGTTTTCCGGAGAAGTCCCTGCAAATATTGGGAATTTGAGTAGGTTAACGGTTTTTAATCTGAGTGGCAATTCTTTTTCAGGGAGGTTACCAGCTACGTTGGGCAATCTTTTGAAGCTAACCACTCTCGATTTAAGCAAGCAGAATTTTTCTGGTGATTTACCGTTTGAGCTTGCGGGTTTACCAAATCTGCAAGTCATAGCTTTGCAAGAAAATAAGTTATCTGGAAATGTTCCTGAAGGATTTAGTAGTTTGGTGGGTTTGCGACATTTAAATTTATCTTTCAATGGATTCTTTGGTCAAATTCCAGTCACATTTGGTTTCCTGCGGTCTATGGTGGTTCTCTCATTATCTGGGAATCACATTTCTGGGTTGATTCCGCCGGAGCTTGGTAACTGCTCTGATCTTGAAGTTCTTGAGCTAAGATCAAATTCTTTGTCAGGCCACATTCCAGCTGATATCTCTCATCTTTCACATTTGAATGTGCTTGATTTGGGTTTTAACAATTTGACAGGTGAAATGCCAGATGAAATTTCAAAATTCTTATCATTAAGATTTTTGTTACTGGACAATAATCATCTTTCAGGAAGCATACCAGATTTATTGTCCAATTTATCAGGCCTAACAGCACTTGATCTCTCTACCAACAACTTAAGTGGGGAGATTCCAGCTAATCTTACAAGACTATCTGCCTTGGTATATTTCAATGTCTCCAGGAATAATCTACAGGGTAAAATTCCAGTATTGCTGGGTTCCAGATTTAACAATCCATCAGTATTTGCAAATAATGAAGATTTGTGTGGAAAGCCACTGGGCCGGAAGTGTGAGAATGCAGCTGATAAAAACAGGAGGAAGAAGTTGATCTTGTTGATAGTCATAGCTGCAAGTGGTACGTGCCTCTTGGCATTATGTTGCTGCTTCTATATTTTCAGTCTTTTAAGGTGGTGCAAGAGGCTGAAAGAAGGCGCTGCTGCAGAGAAGAAACGTAGTCCAGCAAGGGGAAGCTCGGGAGCCAGTGGGGGTCGTCGTAGTAGCACAGATAATGGGGGGCCAAAACTAGTTATGTTCAATAACAAGGTGACCCTCGCTGAAACAATTGAAGCAACTAGGCAATTCGACGAAGAAAATGTGCTTAGCAGAACCCGATACGGTCTTGTTTTCAAGGCTTGCTATGGTGATGGAATGGTCCTCTCAATTCGCCGCCTACCAGATGGTTCATTGGATGAAAACATTTTCAGAAAAGAAGCTGAATTTTTAGGCAAAGTAAGGCACAGAAACCTAACGGTGCTTCGTGGGTACTATGCTGGACCACCTGATTTGAGGCTTCTAGCTTATGACTACATGCCCAATGGAAATCTGGCAACTCTTCTCCAAGAAGCCTCACACCAGGATGGTCATGTACTCAATTGGCCTATGCGCCACCTCATAGCACTTGGCGTTGCTCGTGGCTTGGCCTTTCTGCACACTTCCAACATGGTTCACGGTGATGTTAAGCCACAGAACGTTCTCTTTGATGCTGATTTTGAAGCTCATTTATCTGATTTCGGGCTAGACCATCTTACAAC
>JAWDEX010000021.1:993509-1005034 GCA_035221805.1 Trichilia hirta
GACCCTGAATCATCAGAATGGGAAGAGTTCTTGCTTGGAGTTAAAGTGGCATTGCTCTGCACAGCACCAGACCCTCTTGATCGACCCACCATGTCCGACATTGTGTTCATGCTAGAAGGTTGTCGAGTTGGTCCCGATATTCCCTCCTCAGCCGATCCTACTACTCAACCTTCGCCGGCATAAAACCCAAAACCTCGATTCCAAATACATTTTTAAAAAAAATTAACTTTTTTTTTTTTTTTTTTCTATTTTTAATTTTAGAATGTAACGGTAGATCCTTCTTTTTTTTTTTTTTTTCTTTTTTTCTGTTTAGCTTTCGAGTGTTTTTTTAGGCCTTTTACACATTTGCCATTGTGCCTGCTGCTTCGTTTTTCTGCTGGCCTCGGGAGGAGTGGGGACCTAGGAACCTAGGAGAGGAGTAAAAATCCCGCAGTTTCAGTCAACGATTCGTATTGCCGTAGTTAAAGCTATCCGAAACGGAAAGCGGACATCAAACGGGTCCACGTGGTTTTTTCCCGCCAGAGAAAGGACTATTTTGTTTTCGTCATGTGGCAGCAGCAAAAATGTGTCCGTGTATGTTGTGGGGTCCAAGGTATACACGCTGGCAAATATTAAAAAAGAAACTGTCTTTTTCTTTCCAGGCATCTCAGGTTCGACCATCCCAGTTGAGTATAGATTCCCTGTGCTTTCGTTGTCTGCGGTCGCCATGCGGATCCTCTGTTGCCCTAAGTTTTTTCAAAGGCAAAGGGGAAATGAGAAGAGAAAACAGTGACCCAAATTTTGAGGTCCCACTGGATCAACAGAGTGGAAAACGATGTCTCACCAACTCAATTGCTTGTGAGCACATTTGGTGGGTCAATAGTAAATGACCTGATTCTATTGGTATTGAATTGTATGATCTGATTTTTTCGTCATTTGCAATTACAGACGTTGAACCAACTTTCTGTTTTGATTTGATTTGTTTTTCAATCTATTAATTACTACTTCGAAATCAACCATTGCTTATTCACGTGTAGGCCATGAGAGCAAGCTACAAAACTAAGAAGATTCTCCGGTGGAAATAAAATAAGGGGAACATGGGGGGTTAATAAATGGAAATGACATCAAAAAATGGAGCAATTTGGGCCAAATCCTTAGCAGTGATCGATAAGCAAAATCTCTTGTTTAAAAGGTTTCGTTTGTGTGAATTTCTCAGGGAGTACAGCAACCAAAACAAAAGAATAGTCATAATTTTGTTGTTGACGATCAAGTGGTGGTATAATTTTCCTGGTATGGTAATCTAATCACGTTTCTTCTACATTCAGGAAGCATTTAGTATTCACGGTTATTTATACTTGAGTTATATGGTTAAAATTGAAACAGAAACTCATTATTTTAGTCGAATGAGACAGACTAATCAATTGATGTTAAGTCGATTAGATTCATCTCAAATGAGACGGACTGATGAATTGACGTTAGGTCGGTTACTTGTGAGACCAGACAATGAATCTAATGTAGGCTAATTTGAAATCTATTTTTAAATTTTATGTCTATGTTGTAATTTTAATTCTATTATAAGAAAAATATTAAAATTCTAATGGTAATAAAGAGTTTTCGTCTTAAAATTCGAGTGGCAAAGAGTGCATGCAGCCGAAAACGGCGAAAAAGGAGGATTATTTCTTCCCAACAACCAAGCAAAGATTTCACCTTTTGAGCTTTACAAGTCAAATGCGTAGAACTTGGATCAATTCCGGTCTAAAATTAACTGGAAAGTATATATTTGGTGAACTCTCAAAAGCACAAAGAAAACTTACATGTGTCTTCTCCTCAACATCTTCATTATGCATGATTATATAAATTTGTAGGGTATACATATAATAATTAGTGCTCAAATAATTCCATTAGCCATCGACAAATCCATAAGATTTCATTGAACCTAGATGAAATGGGTCCATCAACTTTCAAATGTTATCTCATTTATTACTTGCGATAATCCCCAAATCATTTGTTTTTACTCTGTCTTGAGTTATCGTGGATCTGGTAAACTATTCGAAAATATAAATCCTGTTCGTATTCCATCTTTCACTCTTCTCACTCGAAAACCATACTTTGTATGAGTCAAACAAATGATGAAAGAGTCTGATAGTAACAGACTAATAACATATATAGCATATGTTATTACATAAAATGGTCGAAATTTTTTTGTTGAATCTAATCTACGGAATCTAGAGTAATTTTCATATAGTGAAAAGAAACATTTTAGAGAAAAATTCAAGGCAGGTTTTGAGATGCGAATTCAAGGGAAAGCGACTCAAACCCCGAACAACCTAAAACCCTCAGTTGGTAATATCTTATACATATCCTAAGCTCAAAGTTGCTCTAAGTGGACAGAAGACCTAACACAACCCAAGCTCAAAATTATGGGAACTTTTCTAGCATGGGCTGGGCCATATTATGGCTTTCACTGCTTGATCGATCTTGGGCAGGGAATGGATAGAGAGGTTCTTCCTAATTGCAATTTTTCTCTACTTACTAGTTCAGATACTCTTATCCAGGTAAAATTCCAAACCAGTGCAATTAGGATGTTGTTGGAGTGCTTTTATAGCAACACTCTTTTACATATTTTCTGTCATCAAGACACGTCTAAATGAAAGCCATACTATCATAAGAATGCAGGATTCAGGTACATGTAATAAAATAGCTACCAACTCATTAATCACATCTACTTTCACATCAAAACGCTGTTACCGTTGGGTTGTTTCATATTTGTTGAAGCCGCCTGAATTGCTAATGATTATATAAAAATGTTTCTAAGTTTAAATTTAAAATGGATTAATAACATCCAAATTCCCATTTTATATATCTTTACAAATTAAAATATACTTTACTCATTTATATCAAACAAATCCATAAAAAGCTGTTGAAAAATGATTTAAGTACTCTTTCGCTGTAAGTTAAATAATGTAATATTCCGATGGTGAAAATTCAATATTTTTAAGGGTGTAGAAATGATACTTTGACTTGATTATCTGATTTGATTACTTAATTATTACGTTGTTAATCAAGTCAATATGTCATTTCTCAACCCGAAGCAAAATTCTCATTCTAATCTACAGTTTTCTACCAAATAAGTCAGCACCTAAAATTCTCTAAAGGGTCAGGAGATTCTCGTCACATTTATAAAAAAATTCCCTTTAATTCAACATTTCAGACAGAAATCCACGATGAAAAAGTAAGCCACAGATGGCTATTAAGTCGTGCTAAAATCAGTATCATGACATATAAACCAGAAGCAGTAGGTTTTCTCAGTGGATCAGAGAGTACATAGCAAAGTACAAAATACAAAATGCCAAATACATGCCAAGAAACAAATTTGTCAACCTTTATTTCAAACGAGAAAACTTAATGGCTAATTTTACAAACAGCATGGAACTGCCCAAAAATCCACTTGAAAATGACAAAAAACTTGACATGATGCTTAACCTGCTGTTGTAGCATCATCCACGGAGGATTACCAAATATAATTCTAATGAACCCATCGTCTGAATCGGTAATCCTAATCAGCTCTGGATTGGCCAGCTCGGGAAGAGAGGATAATGCCAACAATAAGGCCATACAGTGCCAATGCCTCAGCAAAAATGAGAATGAGAATCATTCCGACAAAAAGTTTTGGCTGCTGTGCATTAGCTCTACAGGAGATGCAATAAAACTTTGTCAGGGCAAATTTTTCTGATGGAAACCAATCAATTAAAAATGTTGAAGTCCAGGCTGTACCCTAAATAAACATCACTGAAATTAGAGAAAAAACTAGCCAATTATGTCTGCCTCGTCCAAGAATAACATAATAAAATTGAATGTAGTCGTCAGAATTTGGTAAAAGAATACAATTGTGACAAAATCCAAGAAAAACGTTGGAGAAAGAGCAATTTTCAAGGAATCCAAGACAATAAAACCTTAATAAAATTGAACACATTCGTTATGATATGGTAAAAGAATGCAATTGTGTAAGAATCCAACACAACTTTTGGAGCAAGAACAATTTTCAATTAATCTAGATTCATATGTTGTTGACCAGAGCAATTCACCGCTTAAGCATCTTCACCAAAACGAAGCTGCAGACTATAGCAAACTATATACTCCCAGTTAAAACACATTTCTCTAGCCAAAATGTCGCGAATCGCTCTTGCTATAACTAGGTTATTCTCATCCTGCTTAAATCATCTTGATGTTGTTGTCAGAGGAAACAAAGTCCCAATTGTAAATCCCCTAAACAAATATCAAAGGTTGATCACTCAACACAATTAAACAAGTTATTGAATCCAATGCCACAAAATCAACCTTTATTGATCAAATTTAAGAGAATCATAAGAACTAAACACTCCTCATTTACACTATTTTAACATAGTGTCAATTTGTCATTCACCAAGCTTACACCATCTTTTTCTGTTCAAGTTCTAGCTAAAGAGAACTTTATATAGCTTTATCCGAGTGTATGCCCTTCTAGGTTTGTGCATGATCATCAAGGGTGCATCTAAATTACATTTGGCAGCAGCAGATTCATTCATAAAATTCATGTTCATGCTTATGTTCAGAAAATTTTAATGCATTTAACACTCGATCTAGATTATGAGCATGTAACTCGGCAACATTATTGGAATTGGATATGTAGATCATCTTTGCCACAAAAACTAGAGACTAGTACATAACATTAATACGAAATGAAAATTTCAACCAATCATAAAAATTTTTGGAGTCAACTGCTCAAAATATATATTCATAAATACCTGACACCAGCATCGCCAACGATTCCGATTGCCATACCAGCAGAGAGACCAGCAAGGCCACAAGCGAGACCCGAAGACAAATGAGCGTATCCATCGAATAGATAATACGATTTGGCCTTAGGATTAATACCGGTACTAATAATAACAGCAATAATTAAACCATAAATACCTAAAACTCCCGCCATCACTACAGGCACAATGGATTTCATTACAAGCTCTGGTCTCATGACTCCCATTGATGCCACGCCCACTCCGCTCTTCGCTGTCCCATACGCTGCTCCCATACCTAAAAAAAAACAAAAAATTAATTCATGATTTCCTTTTCGTGAAGGATTTTAAAATTTGAAGAACAGTAATATGACGAGGGATTGAGGTTTAGGTTCTTGCAGGAGAAAACGAGGGCAGCGGCAGCGCCTAGGAAACCAAAAAACGGCGCCGTTTCATCGCCGCTGAATTTAGATGACATTTTTTTTTTTCAGGTTCCGATTGATTTGCAGAAATCTGGGACTTTTGAAGATGGATCTAATACTTCGCGAATGAGGATGGACGGAGGATAACTAAAGGAAGTTTCCTATGTGGCCCCCCGTACGAATGTCACATGGGGCACGTGGAGTAATATTTATAGGTTATTTTCACACTGAATTGGGCTTCAAGTAATGATTTCTAAGCCCTTTAACAACTTAGCACCCTGGTTGTTAAAATAGGTACTGAAGGTTTGCTTCCGAAACCAGGTTTGAAGCTTTTTTTCGGTTGCAACAGCGATCACCCCCTTCTCAAATTTGTCAGGAAAAGTTGACCATTTTGTTTTATCCCCTTTTTCTTTTCTTTTCTTTTTTTTTTAAACAACCAATAAATTTGTTACTTTCTAAACAAATTCGAATTTGGTAGCAGCTGGAGTGAAGTTATAATTAATAAAAAAAGAGAGGAAATGATATATTTATTAATAAATAAATTAATATAAAATAGAAGGAACAAATGCAAGTCAAATGGTAGCATGCATAAAAAAATTGATAGCCATTAGAAAAACGATAAAACATTGAGAGTAATAGAAGATTAAATAACTGTAAATAGTAAATTTATCTTTTTGTTATATTTTTGACACAAAATTAAAAAAAGAAACATTGAATTATTAAACAAGTTCACTTGTTTTCAATTCATTTTATTTTCTTAATAAAAAAATTGAAATTAAGTAGTAATATTAAAATAATACTACATATTCTATTTTTTTTTTGAAATTCGACATTTCAAATAATATAGTATTTAGATAAAATATTGTAATAAATAATTTTAAAAAATTATATCAGTCAATAAATGTCAAATTATTTAATATTTTAAATTTAAAATGCAAATTTATTTTATGTAAAGAAAAACTTATAATGTGAATTTTTAAAATTTAGAAAAATTCAAAAATTGTGTGATAAAAAGAAATAAAAACGAAATATTGTGTAGTACAATTATTCAAATAACGAAAGAAAAGAAAAAAGTTATTACTTCTGAAATGTAATTGCTTAATTAATCTTTTTTAATGCAATGCTATTCTATTTAGGATAAAAAAATATTTAAATAATTCGATTATTATATGTTTGAAAATATTGGATCACTTTAATATTACTATTAATGAAGTTTAAAATTGGATTTGAATAAAAAATTGATTACGAGTTGGGTGATAATTCACCTCTATTGAATGATTTAAATTCTATATGTAGAGTACTAGTAAACAATTTATGTAATAACTTTTTGTAATGTATAAAAGAAAAAATTACAAGAAAGAAAAAATCTTATTATAAAAAAAAAAATAGAAAAGAATATATATATATATATATATATATATGGGTGTGTGTGTGTGTGCGCCTTAAAACAAATATTTATAAAAGCACATAAATTATGAATTAAATTCACGGAACTAATTGAATCAATATGAGGATTGAATATGGGTCATCAACTTGATATATCATAATATTAAATAGAACTTTAATTAACGTTCTTAAATATTTGATTGTAAAATGTTAAAATTAAATAAAAAATAAATAAGAATTTATAATTAACTTTTTTCAAAAATGATACATTTTTTTATCAATAATTTTTTTCATTAAATATGAATAATTGAAAGCCTTAGAAAAATTTAAAAATTTAATGCATAATATTTTTTGTTTTATTTCTTTTATTTAAATTTTATTCCAATTTTTTACCTCTAAACTTCTATTTTGCACCCTTAAAGATATATGATTCTAAAATTAGATTGCGTTTTAAACTTATTGTTTTTAAAATTACACAAAGATAAAATTGAATCATGTAAAGAGATTGTTAAAACTTGTCATTAAATGTCGCATTTTTTTTTTTTAATATTCATGAAAGATAATGAGTCATATAGCATCAACCAGCCTCTTCCTTAAATAATTTCATCGTCTTAAATCGGTGAAACTTGAAACATCTTGGAGCACATTCCTCTTATGGAATGGAATGGGAGTCGAGAGTGGAAGTATATGGTAGTGGCAGTACTAACTACTACAAGGAAGTTTCATTATGGCACAAACCAAACAATCATAGGACACGTGTACGAAGTCTTCGTACATCGGTGGGAGCGTTACAATTTCCTTTGTACTGGATTGGGCTTGAATTAATATGGAAGTTCGCTTCACAAAAGCCCAAATTTTCTGAACTTTACTCTTCGGTACTTCATTTGATACATTACTTTTTAATGCTAAAATTATTTATTTTTCAAGCTTGGTTCTGGGCAAAATCTGATGTGGGTTTAGAATCCATACTAGAAGCATGAGACATGCACGTGAAAAAGGTACAGAGTACTTTTACAATGGTTTTGACAGCGTTTTAAAAATGATAAAAATGTTATTTTAAAAATAAAAAACGCGTTTGCTATTATTTTTTAAAAATGAATTGGAAAACTCATTTTTAAAAATGACGAAAAATAATTTCTTGTTGTTTTTCACCTTTTAGTTCAAATTTAAAAATAACATTTTTTTTAAAAAATAAATTTTATAAAATATGCAATCAGATATATTTTTTATTATGTTTTGTTTTTTAAAAATAAAAAATAACTTTTCAAAATACAACAATTAACCTCTTATATATTTTCTTAAAATAAAATCATACAGTCTTTATAATGCAGTATCCAATGCTCAAATCAAATAGACCAATGCAAAGTGATCATATTATTGAATCATTACCAAAATTCTTGTAGAATAAGCTATATATTTTTTGTCAAAAGGAGGATGCACGTTCTAAAATTCCAAAAATTTTATAAAAATTATAAGATATAAATTAATTTAATATGATCGTATTGACTACATAAAAATATAAAATTAAAATAATTATTAATAAAAATATTTTTTTAAAAATAAATAATATAAATTATGTAACAATCAGTACTATAATAATTTTTATAATTTGTTCAAAGAATATATATCTTAGCATTATCAAATGGAACTCAAATTAGATGCACGCATGTAATTAGCAATTAATAAATAAATAATTATATAATATATAATTAAATTTTAATTTTATATAAATATATATACACTTCTTAAAAAAGTTTTAAAGAAGATAGTAAGTTTAAATCAATCCTAAATTAATTATACTAAATATTTAATTCTTTTTAATTTAGTCGTTAAATAGTATAAATGGTCCTTTCTCTTTAATTTTTGGCTTAGTACTTTATTATCTCCACTCTTTTTTTTTTTTTTTTTTTAAGATTGACACAAATAACTATATTTTAGTTCTTAATTTTAAATTATTCAAATTGAAAAAAACTTTCTCAAATTTAACTAAAAATAATTTTTTTGACGATATTACCCATATAGCCTTTTAGATAAAATAAAAACTAAATAATAAAAGTGAGAAAAATTCAAAATTCAAAATTCAAAACCTTCTAAACTTTCTCTATTCTTGAACTCTATAAAATGGTTTGAACTGTCAAACCTTTTAGAAATTAGGTTCTAACCATCAATGGCACAGGCATTTGAAAGATAACATAATTCTAAGGTATATTTCTTTTTCATTTAAAATTTTTGATTTTATATGTTTTAATTTGTAATAAAATAAACTTTGAAATGATAGTTTAAGAAAAATCTAAGGAAATGTTGTGAAATGATGATAATTTAGATGTTTTTGTGGTCGAAAAATATTATAAAAATCGTCAAAGATGAATTGTCACTCTCGAACTTGGAATACTATAATTGATTTCGAGAGTGACAAGGATGAGATAGAGTTTGAGTATGTAGCTATAAACAGTTTTTGAGAGTGACATATGAATTACTTACGAGAGTAGAATTAATACTAAAAATTGAGTTCGAGATACGTAGTTATAAACAGTTTTTGAGAGTGACATATAAACTACTTATGAGAGTTAAGTTAATACTAAAAACTAAGTTTGAGTGTATAGTTATAGACAATTTTTGAGAGTGACATATGAACTGCTTACAAGAATTGAGTTTACGCTAGAAATTGAATTTGAGTGTGTAGTTAGATAATGATTTTAAGAGTGGTAATATAACTAATTTCGAGAGTTACATTTGAACTGTTTATAAGAGTAATAATACAGCTGCTTTCGAAAGTTTAGAATATAACTGATTTTGAGATTATATTCAAAATATAACTATTTGTGAAAGTGATGATGTAACTAATTTTGATAGTTGTTGATATATGACTTATTTCAAAAGTTTAGAATATAACTATTTTTAAGAGTGATGAGGTTCATTATTTCTAATATATGCATACATATGATGGTTGGTGTGAGATTGAGGATGTCGACATCTGACTACTTCTTTGCGATGGTAATGCCTTTGTCATTGATATAGGTATTGGATAAGATATGGCATAAACTTACTATAGTGTAGAGGATACTATGTATATAAACTTGTTTAAGGCACTTCTTGAAGTTAAAAGAAATCAAGTTCTCTGATACTTTGATCTATCATTTACTTCTTTAGAAGGTGATCGTAGATGGTAATGTTAATGAGATGTGATTTTTTGTTAGGGTTAGAAGCGTTAGATTCTCTAAATATGAGTTTTGTCATATTACAAGTTTGAATTATGGTAATTATTTAGTTTTTAAGGGGAATAACAATCAATTACTAAATCAATAATTTGGTGGTCATATAGGATTTACCTTATAGGAGTTAGACCATATATATGACACACCAGACTTTGGTGTCATTGATGACTTAGATGTTGTCCTAGAGAGTGTTGCCTAAAAGAGAGTGAATTAGGTGAAATGACAAATTAAAAAGGAATTAAATAATTATGCAATTATGAATGTAAATGTAAAAAATTAAATAAATTTAAATTATAAAGGAGAGAGAGAGAGAGAGTAAACACAAATTTTATAATAGTTTGACAACAGGCCTACATTCACTCTTCTTCACTTTAATATCCACATTAATATTTCACTATTTATCTTGATTTTATGGGTTAAGAGTAACCCAAGTATAGTTTTTTCTTTATAACCAAATAAAAAGAAACTCAATACCCTCTTTCTTTGTAATTTTAGTAAAGAGTAACCAATACAATCTTTCTTTTTAATTTTTAGATGAAAAGTAACCTAATATAATACTAATGAATGCAAATGAATCTCTTTTCAAAGTGAATATTTAATATGACCAAACAACTACTAAGCTTTCTCTCTTAAGAATATCAAATTGTAAGTATAGAGAATGGACTTTCTAATACCCAGTGAAATTATTCTTAATCATTCTTCTTTTCTTCTGCAAATATGGTTATATTTATATCTCTGAGTTTGGCTCTAATGGCTCCTTGAATTTTTATTAAATTGGCACAATAAATGCAATAAACTAGCTCTTATACCTTTGATTTTGCAGAAGGTGTCGATACCTTTATCTTTCTAATACATAAGTGTCAAGTCTTTTGAGTTTAGGTGTCAATATTTCTTCACGTATCATTATTTTAAAAATTTTTTGTCTAAAGGTGTCGATACCTTTTCAAATATACTTAAATTATGATATTTTATCATATTAAAAGTATAATACACTTTTAAATACTTAGAAAAAACCCCAACCAAGGTGTCGATACGTTTTGCCTTGGGATATCGATAAGTTCTTCGTGGCTCTACTTAGGGTGTCAAACTTTTTTTTAGGGTGTCGATACCTTTCTTTAAGGTGTCAACACATTCGCTTTAAAGTGTCAAATCTCAGGCAATTTTTGCCTTTGTACTTTAAAATTCTTAACTCATTTCATTATTAGCATAGTATAACTCAAATAATATAAGTTATAAATATTACTTAATATTAATTTAATTATTATATGAATAATTTATCAAATTAATAATCCATCAATTAGAAATTGACTGAGCAATATGTGAGCATATTTAGTCAAATCAAAATACACTACATTATTATTCTTGAATCAAATTTTATTATAAGAGATATCACAATTACCAAATCAAATTAAATCAACATATAATCAAATTTATTTATTCATCATCAAAACATATGTAGATATCAATCTCTTCTTTTTTTGATGATGAAAAAATTGTATGAACACAAAGCAAACATTCATATACATGGCTTTCTTTTAATCAACACATGGAAAGACAATCAAATATATTCATAAATATGTTTATTTTCTTTCCTTATCTATTCTTCCCCTTTTTATCATCAATTTGTGACATATTATCCAACTTAGCTTTCTTTGCATTTTTGTTTGATGGTTCTTCTTCTACTTCTTCCTCTTCTTCTTCCTTTCTATCATATTTCTCTTCTCTCTTCTTCTTCCTTTTATGTTCTTTCA
>JAWDEX010000021.1:1005134-1017551 GCA_035221805.1 Trichilia hirta
TTGGGGCACGACCCCTTATCTTAGAGATTAAAGATTTAGGCCACGACCCCTTATCTCAGAGTTTAAAAATTCGGGGCACAATCCCCTATCTCAGAATTAAAGATACGGGAACGATTCCCATCTTAGAGTTAAAGATTCAGAGTACAACCTCCTATCTCAGAGTTAAAGATATGGGTATGACCCCTATCTTAGAGCATGTATTATTGCCATAATACCAGAGATATAGATGTAATATTAATGTGATATTGATATGTGCAAGATTATTATTTGTTTGGCTTCAGTTTATTATATATATATATATATATATTAATGAAATCTTTTAAATGTATTTTTTTAACTTATTCAATTTATATTATGATCAGAATATACAGTAAAAATATGAATATTTGTCTAACATGAGTATGTCTTTTATAGCTTTAGTCTCGTGATAAGCTCAAGTTCAAATATATTTTAAATTTATTTTCTAGTCCAAATAAGTTTTTTGAATTATGTATTTATAGCATAACTTATTTTGTTATATATGAATTTTGTATTAGAAGTATTGAATAGGATGTGTTTCAATAGATCTCATCCCATACCTATTCTAAAATAGATAATGAGGAATCTTTGAGACTTAAGTGAGAATCTGGTACGGTCTATCTTGATAGATTTTTTATATTTGTATAAATGTATTATATATACTATTTAGATATATGTTGCATGTGTTTGTATATGGCATGGGTGTAATTACTTACTGAGCTTTATAGCTCACTCCTCAACAACAATTTTAGTTTTGCAAGTTAGCAACCATGTTAGTTTGCTGCTTCAGGTTATTAAAAGAAAAGCGTACGAAATAAAGGATATCTCAATTGCCGTCAATCACATGATCCTAGTTTTAGTGTTAGTTATCAGCATGGACCCAATGTGTCTTGGTATTATATTTTGAACACATATATAGTTTGAAACGTACGAAGACACGTGTTGTATATATTATATTAATTTATGATTGCACATGGGATTGGGCTGAGCCTTTGTTATCATTAATTAGTCATATAAGATTATATTTGTATATGAACATTCGTATTATAAGTTACAGGTTTGCATTCAGAGATAAGTAGAAACTTATAAAGGTAAGAGTTTTCTCTTGTCTCTTGCCGATAGCATCTTGACTGTAGGCGGAATGTTACAACTATCCTACAAGAACAGATAGTGAAGATATTAAGGGTAAATATATAAAATTATTGATTTATATTATTGCTTGGTTTATATGTATATTTTTATAATACTATGACAATAATTAAAATAAAATTAGCAAAGAACTCTAAAACCATGTTCTGTATTACCATGTCCTCTATAATTACCTTAAACCCTTATACACCCAAACTATTAAAACACTTATAAACCATGTCATCTCATTTGTAAATCAAAATCATTTTCAACACAACAAACTTACAACAACTAAGTGTTAAAACTTATTAAACAATGGTCTTGCAAATTGAAAATTAGAGATTAAAAAAGATTATAAGAGCAATAACTGAAGTATATATGAAAAAGTTATAAAAGTTCAAGAGTTGAGACAAAGGAGTAAAGAGTTAAAAGGAATAAGGAGCCTTATTTATAAGAAAATGATTTAAATCCTAGCCATTAGCAAAATGAAAGGACCAAAAAGAGCCAAATCAGTATTAATATTAATGAAATACTTAATATGTGAGTGGTTTTGGTTAAGCCATGTTGCCACAAGCCACGAAGCAAAGGGACAATGTTTGAAAAATAGGCAAAGATGGGTAATGGTGGCACATCAAAAGTATGACAAGGAGATAGCTATGTATCATTAATTCATAGCCAAACTTACAAACTCTAGCACAATCATTTCAGATGCCTTAACACTAGTTAGCTAAGCGAGCACTAAGTTATTAGATTGACTAATTTTTAATAAAGAAGTCAAGGCCCTTTTATTCAAAATTAGGATTAAATGTTGGGGATAAAATTAGTAACTACTAATGATAAAAGTTTAGAACCTACCACATGGTTAGTCAGACCTTCTAAAACCAAAACTTGGTTACTTTGTCAAGTTAGCCTTTTATAAATTTTGATTTGAAAATTAAGACATTACTTTAGGATTACTTCTAGTTAGCAAAGGTGAAGACTCGTTTATGTTATCACTCTAATCATGTCATTATTTTTGTCATATAATCAAGGATCTGAATCTATCCAAGCATCATACTTTCAAGGCTAAAACTTTATCGATATCACTAACCCTGACCTGGGGTTAGAAGTATTAGTTTGATTTTTTGAGACAAACTTATTAATAATACCCAAAAATGTGCTTAGTTAAGGGCTTAGAATTTTTCTTGCTGAGACAGGCATCATCACTTTTTGGCTCTAGCAACTGTAAATTAGCATTTTTAAAAATAAGAGTATGATAAAGGAGGCTACATGTCAAGCTTTGCTTATGCGCTTATTTTGTTTTAATTTTCATAAGGAATTATGGCACATTAGACATCTCTTTGCATGTGTGCCAGTAAGACAAAGAAAGCATAAGATAATAATTGCAATATAGTTAACGATTGAAGCTTGCACGCAATCCTCTTGCAAGAACACTAGTCAATCTCATTTTTTGATGATTATATGGGTATACTTTTGAGGCACGACAACTACTCGTATAAAAGGGAGGTTAAATTTGACAATAAGATAGCGAGTTTGATCAAATGCAAAAATACTATTTATCATCTTCTTTATCCTCTGTCACAAAAAACACTTAAATAGTAATACAGAAAGACACCATAACCCGTAGATTCTTCTTTTTCTCTTTATTACCCTTTCTCATTGCCCTTGGCTAACTTAAGTAGCAGAATTTCTTTTTCATTCATTAGACAATTAGCATTACTTTAAGCAACTTTTGTCCCTACGGATATCTGACAAATAAGCATCATTGTCAAACCTTTGCTGTGTGAGGTTTAAAGTCAACTCACTACATCTAGATCAATGTAGTATTCGAGTAAACTTTGTGTATCAAACAAACATTATTACGATTTAATGGTATACTTTAATTTAGCCATTAAATAACATCATTATGATTTAGTGGTCTATATAATAAACACGTTATATATATACTTTAGTTTAACATCTCGTTGCTGCTGTTGTCTGCAACAACTAACAATAATGTAAAAGAAAGTACAATATTGTGAAGTTATCACGGACTACATATGCCAACAAGTGATTTAACGGTTGTACTGAACGTGCTAATGCTTACAATGTGATTAAAGTTTAAGATAAAAGACACTTACAGGATTCAACTGCTTTCATTATTTTGTATTGTTAATTCTTGAAATTACATTAATGTTAACGTTCCCAACGTCTAAAAGTAAGTAGACTTCATAATTTTCCGGATATGCATATTGTGCTTATTGTTATAATGAATTGAAGATGACGTGTTCATATTCCTTTGATAAAATGTCAGCACCTGCTTAGGGAAGTATTGAGCCACACGTTCATTTTAGTTATCATATACAAGCCAAGTAGATGATGGGGCCCTAAACATATATAAAGGGAAATCTATAGAAGCATTACTTATAATTATAGCAGGATATGTGGACGCCCCCGCCGAAATGCAATCATCCTATTTTGGTGCTTTCGTTTAACTTTTGAGATCAGTTCATTTTGTTATCCATATAGCATTTGTAATGAACTAGACTACTCTATACGTAGAAGAGAATCAAGAGACTAATTCAAGGTTAATTGAATTGGTAGAAGCAAAAGCTTCCTTCCTATCATTCTTAATAATTGCTAGAAATCTTCACGAAGAATCCATTATTATTCAATGATGTACATAATTGAACTTTCTCAACGGCACATTTTGTGCTTTCAAATATTTGTGACAAACCCAATTGGTAAATCTGATTTTCAAGAGAAATTCAAGGAGAAGACTATATATTTGGGAAAAACATAGATGTAGATTTTGGCCAAGAGCTATCAACATTGTATATAAATCCAGAAACTCTTATGACATATGCAGTTAATGTGCCTAGTGTGTGTGTGTGTGTCCAATCGAAAGTTCAATAAGAAAGTTACCTGGGTTGAGAAAAGAGAACATAAAACATAAAGTTGATAAGAGAAAAGGTTTTGTAGCAAGAATAATTCCCTTTTGACAAACAAGCACAAACCACATCTCCCGTCAAAGCTTTTAGAAATATGCATATTTTTATTATTTTTGAATAAGTTAAAATTGAATACAATAGTAGCATTTATATAGGCTTTACATAATATTTACTATTTAAGAAAGAGAATATACAGAATTAATTTACTCATTAATTACATAAAAATATGAAAAAGAATCATATAATTATATAACAAATATCATATAAAAAAGAATCATACAATTATATAACAAATATTATATAACTATAGAATAAGTATCATAAATATATTAATGCATTGATCTTGCAAAAATAACGAGGATTTGAAAAAATCAATCCATTAATATATTTAACAAAAGTCGTGTTTGTCTTTAGAACAAAAAGAAGGATTGTCTGTGCAAGGCAAGCAACAGATCTAACAAGTCAATTCATATGCGCAATCATCGATGTTCGTTTGGACCCCCCACTTAAAACTTGGAAGCCTTTATTCATGAGCACGGGGCATACCAAGCAAAAGCCAAACCATTCACTCTTCTTGTTGTACGACCCTTCAGTCTCAGTTCACCACCCACCAGTGAATCAGTGATTATCATGGCCTTCTCTCTATTTCCCCATTCTTTCCCAATCAATCTATTGGCCCATCCTTCATCTCTCACATTCATGCCTACAGACTTCCTGTTCAAAACATTATACATCAAAATCATATACTATTTTAATCCTCTACTTTCTGACTAATAGTGGTATTGTAGACGACAAATCAATCTACATGTAACACGTAATATATCGTGTGTTTATTCTTAAGATAAATCCTTGCGTTATGTGCTCATTGCTTTATTTTCTCTTTGTTGGTGCAGGATTGGAAGATATTTAAACTCATATTCATAGACATGATTGAAAATCTGTGCTTTTTGTTGCTTTATATTTCCCCCTTTCTTTAAATTTTTTAATTAAAAAAAACATTTTGACAAATACGCCTTTCGTACGTGTTCTTCGTAGGCACTCCAAACTTAAAGAGGTTATTGAACATCCATCCTACTATTGCTCTCTTATATGAGGATTCTAACATCAAAACCTGGTTAAGTTCTACAATATATCCAACAATTTGTGAAAGAAATTGTTGCATTTATATAAATATCAATATCTAGCTTTTCAAATATGATGATATATGAATTAATTAGCCACAGGATTTCCACTCTAATTCATATGATGATCAATCATCATCTCATAGAACGACATTACTAGTAAAATAATTAACTTTAATTACTCCACAAATATATAGGTAGATAAGATACAAACAAATTCCGTCAAATTGTTCTATATTACGCTTATAGTGATTTTCAATCATACCCATACTAGTGTCCTTTAGTGCAGATGTTATTAGGGTCTAGAAAGTAATATATTTTATTTCCTTGCCAATTCAATGCAAGAATGAATGCCCTATAAGAAAGCAATGATCGTTTTTGTCCCCTTTGAAAGAATCTTGTGTTTCACACCTTAGTATAAAGAGAAGTAATACTCTTATGAACAATGAAATGTAGTATTAGAGAGAGAGGAGTCAAGCTGACGAGTTAAGGGTTAAAACTTCATTAAATTATACTATTAATCAATACAATTATCGATAGACAAATGGAGGTTCTCTTCACCAACCACCATCAACCATAAATTAAAATGCTTTAACAAACATAAATTCACATGGGTAAGGTGTTATTATTCTTAAAACTCAGTCTCAAAGAGAGAGAGAGAGTGAGAGTTTGGAGTAGAGTCGATGTCAAAAGAGTTAAGATCCCAAGAGGGACCCTCGAGGATCTCCTTTTGCTGGTTACGCAAACACTATTTATCTTCATATTTTTATAGAGAGAGTAGTTTTTGTGTACTGAGTTACAAGTTATTATTCAATTTACACCGGATTACATTGTTAGTTTTATTATTATTTATTTCCTTTTAATTAAGTGTAGTTATGCTTTGGCTCACCGCCCCAGCTTCGAGAGTGAAGGTGTGTTTGATGGTGGTAGGGACCACAGTTGGGGAGGTCTAATGAGTTCAATGATGCGGTCCGCCGCTTGATTGGTGACTAACGGCCGACCACCACCGTCCTACGTGGACTACGCGTCAACATCTCTAGCCATCCAACTATTTTCTTAGCCATCTCAATCCAGCTCCCATCCTGTATTGCTTTTCATTTCCGGAACTCCCAACTCCTTTTTCCAAAATTCCATTTCCGTCC
This sequence comes from Trichilia hirta, assembly GCA_035221805.1. Taxonomy (NCBI): domain Eukaryota; kingdom Viridiplantae; phylum Streptophyta; class Magnoliopsida; order Sapindales; family Meliaceae; genus Trichilia; species Trichilia hirta. The sequence goes on from JAWDEX010000021.1 coordinate 1,011,474, forward strand.
TTTCTTTATTTCTCTGCCTTTCTTTCGCTGCAAATGAATTGTTAGTTTTTTTCCTTCTTAATTTTTTTAATTAAAATGTGACATAAATTTTAACTTGAAATTCTGTTTAATTTCTCAATGTTTGCTTCATTGCATACTCAAATGGTTCGAGTCAGACATTATTATTTAAGTTTAAAAATTATTATAACTAAGTATAATTATGAAGAATGAAGGTATATATAGATCTCTCCCCATTTGACTTGTTTAAAAGGATTATACTTAAATTGGCAGGTGCATATATATTAAAGCTATTATATAATTAAGGCGGTCAAGTATCTCTAAGAAGCCTGGCCCCGAAATGAATTATAAGTCTGTAACTAATTTCATATTTTATGATTGCATCCACATCTTACCTAACTTTATAATTATGTGTCATATTTGGCTAAATTTCATTGCTTGCAAATAGTATATTTTAAATAATAATAAATGCAAAGAAAATTTGTTCTTATTATGACATGAAAAAGATGTTTTTAAACTCTCCCTTCCCCCCGTAACGACAAAGAAATTGAAAACCCAAATAATTTCTGTCCAATTTTGGCTTGTCAAATGACACGTGCACCATGTCTGGTTCCAAATTTTGTTCGTGATTTTGTATAAAATCGAAACAAATTTCAACTCACACGCCCAGTGCCACGATTAATTCCAACCAAAACTTAGCATGCAATGTACCTTCAAATCATTATTATCAATTAACCTAACGTTACCCTTTTTGGCAACTTAATATTCCTTCATTTCATTCTCTCCTTTTCAAAACTGCTGCATATGTTAGCTGCCGATGACAGTAGAAGAATAAATTGTCCTTTGTTTCTTATTTTTTGAGTTAATATCCTCACATCTTCTTCATTTTTGGAAAGTATCTAAAATTTTCATAATAAAGCAGTAAAATTATAGGGGTCTTGAATATTTTTTTCAAAAAATAGGAAAGATTGGGATAGAAGTCCAAAAAATAGAGAAAAAAAAGGACAATTTATCAAGGTAAAATTTAATTATAATATCCTACTATCTATATTTCTATTTCCCGAATTTCTTTCACTCCCTGTTGTCTATTTTTGAGATTTTCATCATAATATACCATATTCATCTCATAGCCGTTTGATCATTGATGGTTGGTGCCGCGTTTTGCATTCAAGCATGAAATTTCAATTTGAATCGTTGACCAATACATCTAGTTGCCATACTACTTCATAATTATTTATAAAACCTATACATAAATTTCGTCAAGTATTTGACCTAACCTTTGCATGTTTTCAATACTTGAAAGTCTCGAATATATCCGCGACATAACTAGGTTGGTTGTGCGGACTGCCGAGTTTGAGATACTTTAGGAAGGTTTTAAACCTTAAATATACTTGAATTGACCTTGTTTTGTCTAATTCGTTGAGTTTGTGCCCTTAAAATTGTCCACTGTAGAACTGAATATGTAACAAAAAATTGTCCGCCATTTCTGTACAAAAAATAAATATAATACTCCAGTTGCTGTCTAGTGTGATTAATTTTCAACAAACAGAGGTTAGCTAATGGACCACTAAAAAATTTTTCTCAGAATTAACCTTGTCTAGCATATTGAGGATTTCTTTCACCAATTCCATTGTAGGAAAATGGCATGTGAAAAAGTGAATTGTAATAATTATGAATTACAACCTCAACCTGAGATATATATCACCTTATTTTTAAATATTTTTAATTAAAATGATATAAATGCAATGGGATATGATCGTGACTTTCACTACAAAGATTCTTAATTTTTGGCAGCCAGTCCATTACGCGATAGAAATTTTCAGTAGCACTACAAGAACAGCACAACTAATTTTCAAGTAAAATCCTACTTCCATATCTCTAAACATTTCTATATATCTCATGCCGACCATAACTTTTGTCATGATGATTATCAATAAGAATAGTACCTTTAGTTAAAAATTTGAACTGATAATTCAATTCATTAACAATATGTAAATTATATAAATATATATAAATAAAATTGAGCAGATTTCTATTTGTAAGCAAATATTAATACTGATTAAAGAAATTTTGTTTTATTTGAGCAAAATGTAAATGTCGGCAGAAAGAAGGGGTCTAATGATCAATTAATATCATATATCGAACAAAGGATGAGATTAATTTCTCTAAAATCTTGGTTTATGAAACAAAGAGTTTTGAGATATTAAGGGAAATCTTCCCTTTAGTTCTTTTGGTTAAGGGTGAGATTGTCAATTCCGTGGGTGGTGGAAGTGGGGTTCCTTGTAATCAAAAGCTGGCCCTCCTTTTGCTATTTAGTTTTGTCTTCTACTTTGTTTATCTTCTACGTAAAGGACGATTACAAAACACCAATCTATGGTCGACACGTTGCTCCTTACTGTTCTCCCAAACGTACGTTTTTCTTTTTTCTTACTATTTCTTCTCCAAAATACTTGTCGAGAAATCATTTGAAGGCCGTAAATTGAAGCCGAAATTACCAAAGCACCATATGGTGGTAGTCTTAACTTGCCTTGCCAGTTGGATAGACAAATAGCGCGTCACCGTGTGAAACAATGGAGGATCTTTTGGTAAATCGATAGAAAAGCTTCCTAGGAAGCCGAAAGGGAAGCCATGTGAGCCGTGAGTCGCACTAAAAATAGCACAGCGCTATCGGGCCACGGTGGCATGTGTGTAGGAAAGCTAGAAAATGGTAGGTGATAAGAATCTGGCGTTATTTTGGCGAGAATTTGTGAGTAGGCTTCAAATTATTGGCATCCATTGCTATTTGCAAGAATAAACAGGCTCTATTGCCTCTCAATAGGTAATATATTACAACATTCAAGAACTAATCGCTCTAAATTTTAGATATAATGTGACTAAATATAACAAACAAATATTCGTAAAAGATATAAGAAGATTATTAATTTTTTTTTCAAGAATCATTACCATATTTACAATACTAAAACATTATCTTTAAAAGTTGAAGATTAATGGATATTAATTATAGTAATTGTTGACTTCAATTTAATGTGTGATTGAAGAATAGTTATCGTTAACTCTTATTAGTTGTTGTAACTGGAAAATACTAAATAACTATTACAACGTATTGTTAAATAGCAAATGCAGTATAAGGTGTTATCATGATTGATTTTTCATGAAACTAAAACACCCACCCACACATTTATAAGGTTTTCTTCTTTCTCAGTTCTGTACAGAGAGATTTGAATTTCTCGAGATGAAGAGAAAAAGAATGAAAGAAATGAAACAATACATAAGGGTATTGTATAGGAAGATATGGAATGACGTATGCGACTGGGGACAACCATCAACCCATGCGCAATCGAGCGGTCCTCCCTCCCTCCTTTTATATATTCTCTCCAATTTCACCTCTTATTTCTTAACTGCATTTTCTTCTTTCCCTTTCTTATTCTAACATTAATTCTTCTTCTTCTTCAATCTTCATCATTTCTTCTGTCTCAAACGACTAAATATAAACCGGTACAAGTTGCAGCGGGTAAGTTTTGAGGTTCATGCAATTTTTTTTAATCATTTTAGAAACATCCATCTTCATTAGAATAACAGATATGCAATCCCAAAATTGACATACAATGTATATTGCACGTACGTATATAGTTCTCTTCCTCTCATTTCCGATGACAGCTTTGTTTCGATGTGAATATGTCACGAGCCTTTTAGCAATGAAAGATTGCTCAGCACAAGGGATTTTCAGATGTGTCATGTCACCTCATTCAACGCAGTTTCTACCAATCATTCTCTTTCTCTAGACAGGGGAAGCATGAATCGCTAAGATTTGAATTTGTGTCCTCAGTTTACTCGATTTTGATTAGTCAAAAGAGCTAACTGAAGAAAACTGAGATTTGGTAAAACATTGTTAAAACGTTCATTTAATATCTCTGTTATATATTCACAAAGGCTAGCGAACTCACAACCAAAAACCCTACTTTCCTGAAATTAACTTCTTCAATTGAAAATTATCAGATATTTTGCCCCTCTTCTCTAAACTCTCAAAAATAATTTACGTTGAGGTGTTAGCAGCACCAATTCACAAACACCTTGATAGTAAAATCTCACCTCACTAATCTTGACTTTCTCTTTCAAACACAAACCCTTCGACAAAATGATCTTACCCAATTTGTGATGAGTTTAGAAGTCAGTTTTATGAACTTCCTCTTTTGAGAAAGAGGTATAAATTTTTCCTCTGGGTTCGGCATTTCTCATAGTCTATCGAAGAAAAATGTTAAGATGTGCCATGGATACTCTTGACAAACCGACAAAAGGATCAGAGCCCGCTTCAACAACGAGACGCGAGTTCTCCAGGAGGCTTAAGAGTGCTTTTCTTTTACTTTTGTCTTTTTTATCATCCTTCTTTGGCAGGCTTGATTTAATAGAACGGTGTTTCTCCTTTTGCTTCTTAAGCTTTTTCTCTTTCAGTAAACGCGTGCTAAATTGTGACAACGTCATCCACCTTGGCCACCGTACCATGCTAACAACTTTCTAATACAATACGAAAATGAACATATTAATTAACTATGCGACAACTCAAATTCCAAACAGATCCGATGGGTTTATGTATTTGTAATAATTTTTTATAGCGCTTTGAATTAATTTATATTTCCTAAAAAGTAAGTTTTGTTTGTTTTAAACCTTTTAAATTGTTTCTGGGTATGTGATACTGATTAATATAAAAAGTTATAGACTAGTTTATTCTAATTATTAATATATATGAGTGGAAACCCCGTTCCTGATGCATCATTCCTACCATTCACCAACAGAAGACAACATCATTAGCACAAACCTCTAGTTGTCCGTTTCTAAAGACCTGCGTACAAACAGAGGTTAAGTTCCAACTTCCCTTGGTTTTTATCAAAAAACAAACTCTCATGATTCAGTTTTCTTTTCCTTTTCACCTCATCCTCTTTTATCCCTAGAAAAAATCATTGTAGTTCAAGTAATGGGTTTTGTTTATGACGCGCTAATTTCCTTTCAGAAATGAAACGGTGAGTGTTGCTCACCACCAAATAAGCTGATGATTATACCTGATAACACTTGTCACCTTTTACTCGGACAGTTCATTCTTCATAGAATTTTTTACAATTTAAGCTTTCCTTTTATGGCTTTTTGTTCTCTGGTTTTGGGTATTCTCTTCTCGCTTTATAAGTTCACATCAGTTATGATTTAAAGATGATGAAGTGAACGGTTGTGTTGGTGTTAATAGTAGTGTTGAATTTTATGCAGCACCAATAGAGATGATGGAGTCAATGGAGTCATATGTCCCGCCAGGATTCCGGTTTCATCCGACTGATGAAGAGCTCGTTGGATATTATCTGAGGAAGAAGGTTGCATCGCAGAAGATTGACCTTGATGTTATCAGAGACATCGATCTCTACAGGATCGAACCATGGGATCTCCAAGGTAATTGAATTATCGTTTTTACTTTCACTTGTTCTTAATCTTATGGTTCCAGAGTCCAACATTCGCCGGGCTCAAATCCATCAATTAGGGTTTATGTTCGATAAGCTGGATGGATTTGACCTTACGTAATCATTTGTTGAATAAATAGTGTTGATTGTATTGCACATTGCAGAAGCAATCAACAACCATAGATGTACGCAAAATTTCCCTCCTACGATTTTACTTGTGCCTGCAGCTGCTTATTCTGATAGCTTGTGCCATAATTTCATTTTTCGCACCCTCTGAAGTCTTGATATTCATTATGTGCAACTTGGTCAATAAATATACATCTTAGAGTTAGAAACCTGAAGAATATTAGGTATATTATGGAACAGTGATCAGCTTACGCAACAGTAGTAAGTAACCTGAATTTGAGCGCATAATATATAATCACGATCTGTATGCATGACGATCAACAGAGAGATGCCGGATCGGGTATGAAGAGCAAAATGAGTGGTACTTCTTCAGCCACAAAGATAAGAAGTATCCGACGGGAACAAGGACCAACAGAGCCACCATGGCTGGGTTCTGGAAGGCAACCGGCAGAGACAAAGCAGTTTATGATAAATCAAAACTCATTGGCCTGAGGAAAACCCTTGTTTTCTACAAAGG
>JAWDEX010000021.1:1017651-1053597 GCA_035221805.1 Trichilia hirta
AGACACAGGTTCTCCAGGAGGCTTAAGAGTGCTTTTCTTTTACATTGTCCTTTTTATCATCCTTCTTCGGCAGGCTTGATTTAATAGAACGGTGTTTCTCTTTTTGCTTCTTAAACTTTTTCTCTTTCAAGAAACGCGTGCTAAATTGCGATAACGTTATCCGCCTTGTCTGCCTGACAATGCTACTAGATTTCTAATACAAATACAAAAACGAGCATATTAATTAACTATGCGACAACTCAAATTCCAAACAGCTCAAGTGGGTTTATGTATTTGTAATAATTTTTTATAGCCTTTTGAATTAATATATATTTCCTAAAAAGTAAGTTTTGTTTGTTTTACGCCTTTTAAATTGTTTCTGGGTATGTGATACTGATTAATGTAAAAGGTTATAGATTAGTTTATTCCAATTGTTAATATTTTTGAGTGGAAACTCCATTCTTGATGCATCATTCCTACCATTCACCAACAGAAGACAACATCATTAGCACAAACCTCTAGTTGTCCGTTTCTAGAGACCTGCGTACAAACAGAGGTTAAGTTCCAACTTTCCTTAGTTACTAAAAGAACAAAGTCTCATGATTCGGTTTTCTTTTCCCTTTCACCTCTTCCTCTTTTATCCCTAGAAAAAATCATTGTAGTTGAAATAATGGGTTTTGTTTATGCCGCGCTAATTTCCTTCCAGAAATGAAACGGTGAGTGTTGTTCACCACCAAATAAGCTGATGATTATACCTGATAACACTTGTCACCTTTTAGTTGGAGGGTTTATAATTTCTTCATAGAATTTTTTACAATTTAACTTCGCCTTTTTAGCTTTTTATTCTCTGGTTTTCGATTTCTCTTCTCTCTTTATAAGTTCACATCAGTTATGATTTAAAGATGATGGAGTGAATGGTTGTTCTTGTGTCAATAGTGGTGTTGAATTTTATGCAGCAACAATAGATATGATGGAGTCAATGGAGTCATATGTCCCACCAGGATTCCGATTTCATCCGACGGATGAAGAGCTCGTTGGATATTATCTGAGGAAGAAGCTTGCATCGCAGAAGATTGACCTAGATGTTATCAGAGAAATCGATCTTTATAGGATCGAACCATGGGATCTCCAAGGTAATTGAATTCTTGTTCTTACTTTCACTTGTTCTTAATCTTAGGGTTCCAGAGTCAAACATGAGCCAGGCTGAGTTCAAATCCATAGGTTTAATGTTCGATAAGTTTGATGGATTTGACCTTATATATTCATTTGTTGAAAAACAGTGTTGATTTTATTGCACATTGCATACACAGTCAACAACCTTAGATGTACATACAACTTCCACCTACGATTTTTACTAGTGCCTTCATCTGCTTATTCCGAGAGTTTGTGCCGTAATTTCATTGTTCGCACGCTCTGAAGTCTTGATATTCATTATCTACAACTGGGTCAATAAATATACATCTTAGAATTAGAAACCTGAAGAAAATTAGGTATAGTTATAGAATAGTGACCTGCTTACGCAATAGTAGCATGTAACCTGAATTTTAGCGCGTACATATATGATTAATATCTCATGCATGATGATGAACAGAGAGATGCCGAATCGGGTATGAAGGGCAAAATGAGTGGTACTTCTTCAGCCACAAAGATAAGAAGTATCCGACTGGAACAAGGACCAACAGAGCCACCATGGTTGGATTCTGGAAGGCAACTGGCCGAGACAAAGCAGTTTATGATAAATCGAAACTCATTGGCATGAGGAAAACCCTTGTTTTCTACAAAGGAAGAGCCCCAAATGGCCAGAAAACTGACTGGATCATGCACGAGTACCGACTTGAATCAGATGAAAATGGTCCTCCACAGGTGAGGATTCTTCTTTTCTCTCTTTTGGATGAGATGTTAAATTAAAGATAATATTGACTTGATGGTCTTTCACACGTCTGGCATTTTGAACAGTGCACCTTGACTTAATTCACGGAACTGTCTTTTTCTATCTTTAACTTCTGACCAATAAAACAAGTGTTTGGAATCCATTACCATCTGTTTTTGCATAAAAGCTGCGCAGGAACTCTCTCTCTTCCAGCCTCTTGCATTAAATTTAAGTACGTGCCTTATAACATTCTCCATGGGACCTCACTTTTAATCAAATATTAGTTAGGATTGAATTTGTTCAACCACCCAATTTTACAAATCTTCACCTAATGATAATTGGAACTGTTTTTGCTTTAATTCTAGACCACCATCTGCAGTTACATCTTATATGTTTTCTAGAAGGATAACTTCTGTAATTTAAAGTCAAAAAAGTTAATATTAATTCAAAAGTATTTTAAATTACTTCCCCGCTATGCATTCCTTTTCGAGCATGACTTGCTTTTCTAATTCAGTTTGTCAAACGCAAAATTCCAATTTTCTTCTTAGTTCATATCTACCTACTTCTTTTTCCAAACAGTATGAAAACTTACAAAAGCAAACAGTAAAAAAAGGAAGATAATATCAAGCTCTTTATGTAGGTCGTATTTGAAGACGGATTAGAAAATTTCTATAGCTTATAAACTTTTGTTTAAGCTTTTGCAGGAAGAAGGATGGGTTGTTTGCCGAGCATTCAAGAAACGAACCACTGGTCACACCAAGAGCATTGAAGGCTGGGACCCGAGCTACTTCTATGATGAAACAAGTGGGGTGGGCTCTGTAGTTGATCCCATCGAGTATATCTCAAGGCAGCCCCAGAGTCTTTTAGCGCAGAGTTTAATGTGCAAGCAAGAGACAGAAGCAGATAACTTGGGTTTCATGAACTCTGATCAATATTTACAGCTTCCTCAGCTGGAAAGTCCATCCCTGCCAATTCTTAAGAGGCCAAGCTCAATATCTCTAACATCGGAGAATAGTGCAGAGGAAGAGCAGAATAGAGGGAGCAACACTAACACTAAGAAAGTGACTGATTGGAGGGCCTTGGACAAGTTCGTTGCTTCTCAACTGAGTCAAGAAGACAGATGCGATGGCCAGTCAAGCTTCGCTGCAAATGATAATTCGGACATGGCATTGCTTTTGTTGCAAGAATGGTAGAAATTAAGGGGAACAAGTTGAAAGGATTCATTAATTCAAGCTCGGATTCTGAAGTTGGAATATGCATGCTTATTTAACTAAACATGAGCGGGGAGATGGAAGAGTTTCTTATTCTTAGTATTACTACGCGTTTGATATATGGATTCGATCCTATGTTTTTGTAAAAAGATGGTGGTAAACGGGCGGAAAACTCTCTCTCACACTCTAGCTCTCAGATAATGCGGGTATTCTAACCTGTATGTGTGATAATACATTAATAAATAGATTATCTATCTTTCTATTAGGGAAGTTGCCGTAAAATGGTGAAAAGAATTCACGCACCTTGCATTCATTTAATTACTTATGCAATGATGAATGATTTAGAGTGCCTTCGAGATTGCGGTTAATGTTGTTAGCTTAATCTATTGTTTCTGTAAAAAGAAACAATTTGTTATCAACTTATAAATAGAAGGTAGTCAATTTAAAAGCGAATATTTATCAAATAAAATTAGATTATGAAAGGATCCAACTACCCATAAGCTTTCGAAACTTTAAATTAAAAGACAATATATACAGCTACATCCTTATCAATCTGCAATAAATGAACGTTTTCTAAATTTGAAGGTTGTTGCCATCTCTCTTTATACGATTCTCCGTATTAAGTCTATTGAGGGCGGTCGTGAGGTAGAGTGCTATAAATGAATAAGAATATAATTTTGCAATAAAATTTAACGAAGCAAATTAATTTGATTGATAGAATGAGTTACTTCAGTTGGACTTCGTAGACATTATCTCCAATCTAGCAATTTAATCCGTATATTATAAAGACAGAAAAACGAATAATAATCAGAATTGACAAAAACAAACAGCTATTTACATGAATATTCATAAAAACAGTGAAACTAAGTGTAAATATATTTGCCAAAGGAGCGTATAAGTGTTTTACCATATCATTTATTGCGGTAATTTATATGCTCTATGATTTAGTAGACGGTGTAAAAGGATCGTGTGTTTGAGTCCGCGGTGTGATGTGGGATGGAATTTAGTTGTGTGAAACATAAAATAATAATAATAATAATAATAATAATAATAATAATAATAAAGGCGGTGAAAACAGATGGATTGGATGTTCTCAGCTTATTGCGTGTTTAAACGTTAGTTATTATTTGTAGAATAAATTCCGATAGTTGCTAAATCGCCCTATACTTCCGATCATACGGAAAATTAGTGATTACATAAAGAAGGCAAACACTGATCAATCAAGCCCCAAGAAAGAGTATGCAGCTACTTTAATTTACTAGAAAATCGTAATTCCTAGATCAGAGTAAGCTCCAAATTGAATGAATTGCAAAAGCTAGCTTCTTTAGTGTAATTTGCTATGAAGATCATATTTCTTAAGTCAGACAAAACTAAGATTAAGCCAGAAGTCGAATATATGATGAATTGCAAAATAACAAAAGGTGTTGTTATGCCTACAAATTCTAATAATAGAATATGCAAATTTAGATTTTCTAGATGTAAACTTATCTGATTTTGAATGGTCTTTTACAGTATGTACATTTTCATTATATATATATATATATATATAGGTGAGTGGGTGAGTGGGTCAAACTCTCTTAATTTAAACTTTTTTACTTAATTTGAGGCAGTTTTTTAACTATTAAATTCATACAATATAATGGTTGTGATCTAAAGTAATAATATTGCATTTAATGTCAACAACTTAACACTCGTATCTATCATTGAATTATGTAAATCAATAATTGAAAATTTGTATCTATATTAATTTTAAAAATTTGAGTTAAGGTATATATGTATTCCTTTTTTTAAAGGGCAAGTTTAGTTTTCTTATAAGAATGGATTCAAAGGAATTATATATGTGAAAATCAATATTAAGACCTCAAGAAACATTTCTATTATGTATTCAAAAGCTGCAAGAAAATGCAGATGCAATCAAACTGAAATTGACAGTGCTCTTTCTTATATGTAAGAAAGGCAGAGCATTTTAGAGATGATAAATAGGTTTGGAGTTTCCTGTCTTCTAATAGTGAGCTTTTATCCCAATAATTTAAAAAGAGCTTCATTTCTCAATTTTTTGTGCACATTGTACTGTTTACTTTTTATTAATTCTGTTTTTAGCACGATCAGGGTTGTTCTCTTATTATTAAGTTTGGAGATTGCTTTGGAAAAATGATAAGACCAAACACAACTGTGGGTCCACCGGCCAAGATTGAGCTACATGTGAAGATAAAAGTTACTATAAGATGGTCAAATTAACCGTGTGTGATGATCTTCTTGAGAAGAAAATAGAGTAAAGAAAACTGTTGAAACTTTTGAGTACACCAAATTGAGCATACGTGAATCTCTTTTAGAAAGAAATTGTAGTACAAGAATTAGGAAGTTGAGAGAGAGAATTAAAGAGCCTGAATATTGAAGAAAGAATTAATGGATATGATATGATCATGGCCGCTGAGCATGGGAACATCTTGGTGTGCGCGTGGTGGGACCATGGCTTGTCTAGCATGCGCTGTGCACATTGGCTCCTGCTGGGCATGCTTGTCTTTATGAACATTTTGACCCTTGTTTTCTGATTGCAACACATAAATTTAACTGACATGTATGCATAAGAATAAGAACATTAAGAAATTTCTTAGTGAATTCCAATCCAAAAAGGATGATATAATATAATACTTTTAATTTCAATAGTCTACATATATACCATTGGAATACATATTTGCTTTTTAAATGTAAGTTTGAGGCCTAATGATTGGAAAAACAGCTTCATTTGTTTTCACACTATTATGGCTCCACTCTCTCTCTCTTCTGCTCTCTTCACGACACCAGGTGTCTGTCTCAATGTTCTCACACTAGCTATTGAGATTTTCCTTTCATGTTTTTCATAGAACAGTTGACGAACATTGATGATTATTTCTAACGCTCTCAACTATTGGCCACGTGTTCGTATTGGTTTACTATTGACAAAATGTGGTTATAATTCCTACTTTTGCATGACCTGCCAATACGAGAAAATATCCATCTTAGCTAATAGATTCATGTTTAAGTCCTTGGCACAAAGAGGACTTGTAGAATCACCCGCCCAAGGTTGAGCCAGGGAGATACCTAATTCACATATGAACGGTTGCTAGTTTAATAACCTCATGCCAATGCGTATGAAAAGTCATCTACTTTATTACGAGTGATAAAAATATGTACTGTTAAAGAAAAAAGGCTTTGGCTATAACACTGTTGCTACTATGCATGCGACACGCCCTATTAGTAGATTCATACACTTTCGAAGAGAAGCTGTTTCCCACTTATCACGTTTTCCGTTACGTAGTTTTGAAGGCCAATTACACAATGCCACATTTTGGAGACTATTCTCCTTGCGTTAATAATGATTAAGGGCTTTAGTCTTCCAAATGATTACAGTTCCCATTCTTTGGTTCATAATCAAACACAAATAGACCTTGCGCCCGAAAACATGACTGAATGGTGGTACCTTATGATCTCCTACCATTTAACATGAAAAAATAAGTTCTTATAATTGTTTGTTTCTCTTTGAAGGTCAATGTTCATACTAATCGATTTCTATCACGAATCTTTCTTCTAAAAGAGAGACTGGAAAATATATTTATTATAGTACAATTATTTAGTAATACTATGCTATAAGTTTATTTATTACTAATTTCTAAAAAATTTTAAATCATACGATTTTATTAAATTATTGCCCACCGATAGTAGTATTGACATCCCAAATTCCCAATTTTTGAATCCTTCAAAAAATTACGAAAATGATGATTATTCTATAAAAAAAAAAACTTGAAGGGAGAAAAGGTAGATGAGGAATTAAGCATTAGAGGCTTGCAGACATCCAACTGCTCACATTCTAATTGCGGTTTAGTAGAATTGTACATGGAAAAATTGTTGGATTTTGAAGATATGTATCACCTCACTGATGATGATTAAAGATGGAAAAGTACGATCTTTAATTTTATTGGACGGACCTCCCGCCGACCCTAAAAATGATGAAACGTCTTTCTCAGCAGGGCAAGAGGAGCACGACCAATTGCGTTCCAAGAGATTACTGCAACAAAATTTGGTTGAATAATCAGTATTGTCAAAACGAAATCGTTTTCTTTGTTGTGATTGTGGCGAAAATATTTTTACACATACTGTATCAGGCTTGGTCGGATATGTTTATCTAAGCTTATGGGCCAACCAAAATCGTCCACGTTCGATGCTCAGAAGGTTCTACCGGGAATAATGAGAAGGAAGAGATGAACATGGATAGCAATTTAAACTACGGTTCCCCAAATCAAATCCTTCTTGGAGAACAATGATGATAATCATAGCACCTTACAAAGCAAGCAGCCCAAATATTTATGTGCAGAGATAAGGTTGAAAACCTAAAGGAATAAAATAAAGGACCCGCTTCTAATACCCTCCACCTCCACCTAGCTATCCAATTAGTATATTATATTGTATAATCAATTCACATTGAAGAATGTAAATGTGGAATATCTTTCCCTCATAATTAGGAAGTGAAAACAATATTTAGAAATCAATAATCGTTTTTAAAAGTGTTCAAATTCAAAAGAATATGTCCAATTACAATGTAGCATGTCAATATGTAATGTGAAATTTATAATTTTTGCTCTTCAATAGAAATGAAAAGAAGAAACTTCATACAATGATGCTGTTGTGATATATTTTGCAAGAATATTGATTAAGAGTTAAAAGGTCGTTCAAAAACCTTCTTCAGACGTTGAACAGGCTGTCCCAAACTCCACCAACTCAAGCTGTGGTACAAATTGTTCTAGAAAAAATTTCTATAGACGTGACATTTCTTAATTTTCTACCACCAAAAGCCATTAATTTCATAAATTGTTCTAGAACAAACGCTTTGGAGAAAAAAAATTACTGAGTAGTCGAACTGAGACTTCCACTGGTTCATTTAGGGTGTCAATTTATCCCTGAGCTAAATCCAAATCCAAGATAAGGATTCAGTTATCTTTTAACAAAATTTATGCAGTCTCTATTCTAAAGCAAATACTTTTCATTGGCAAGGATCAACTTAAATTTGCACTTCTAGATGCTGGGTAAATTCAGTGTAAAAATAAATCTATTGCCATGCTTGGTTTTGGAAAGGATGTGGTAACTTAAGGGACAACCAAAGATCAAATTTGAAGCCTTTCCCATTAAGATCCGGCTCTAACAGGGTAAAAAAGATTCAAATCATTTTCTGCATCTCCATCTCACCTCCTTTTTTAAATAAGTCACGCTCAATCTTGCCTGAACTAGGATCTTTTTTAACTAAACGGAGTCATTTACTAGGGCTTTGTATGAGGTGCATTGGATAACCAAACCAGTCTAATAAAGAATCCCGGAATGCCATTAACACTTGAGGCCAAGATGATTAACATCCTTTTGGGTATCTTAGTGGCCGAAATGGCCAAAAGGTTGAGGTATTGCCACGCCCTTTAGGCTGGTTAGTTGACTAAAAGATTGGGAACAAAAAACATGCAATAGAAGTTGCAAGTTGCAATAAAACTCCTGCGGTTGTCTTTGAAATTACCCACAGGTTACTTCAGCAACATTCGCTTAAGTGCAGCAAACAAGTTCATTGGGGAGTAAAACAGTAGGACAAATCTGACACCATACGATGCTATCTTTCATACAATTCTATTTTGAGTAGCGTTCATTAAAATTTGCCACTAGAACATGGCAATAAGATTCTAGGTATTTACCATTCAAGTTATATTTCATTTAACTGGAAGATTTTCACTGCAGTATCTGATTATCATGATGCACAAAATGCATTGAAAACTACTATATATAGTCAACCTCACAGTCTCATGACATATAGCACGGAGAAAACATTGCAAGTACCTTCTAAAAGTACATCAAGATACAGCATTCAAGAGAAAAATGCAGCCTCCAATGTTCACTGCAACCACAAATATTTTAGGTACTATAAAATTATATAAACAGATGCAAACACTTGACTCTATTGGCACTTTGGCAGTCAAAATTGAGATACTAGCGAGCAACTAAGCATTAAGGAATCCAGCCAAACAGAAAGCACAAAGAGTGGTAGGTTCCTTAGCTGCAAGAACTTGAAAAGCAGAGAAAAGAGACTCGAAAACCTGAGATGTCCAACTGGCTAGTGCTGTGAAACCACCATGAGGTTCCGGGAGTGCAACATACTTAGTAAAAATTACTTTCCTCCGGGATTTCAATCATCACTCCATGACATTTGCAATTGAGAAGAACAAGTTAAGAACTTTAGGGAAAAGAAGTCAAAATATCTATTGATTGCACAAGACTCTCAAATCAAGGTTGATTTGAATATGACTTTCCTACTCCCCCCGACAGGGAGAGAGCAAAGCCAAGGGGGAAAACGTTCCTATCTTGACTATACTAGGCTGAGGATTGCCAGTTCTCACCATAGCTAGGAAAATGGCCAGTTGACCTTAAGGGAACATAACAGAGAGAAATTCACAGTTTCACACCACTAAAAGTTTCAGCAAGGAATTATTAAAAATCTGAAACAAAATATTAAAAAAAAAAAAAAGCCACAAATATCAGAGCGTTCATATTTCATATAAACATAGAACACAAAATGAAAGAGAGATCAACATTATGGGGATAGAATGGATCAATGGAATATCGGAATCTTTGTCTTGAAGACCAAGTTGCAAAATTACAGGTTTCAGTGTTTTGGTAAGAAAATCAATGTTCAGATCTGAGTACTACAATGAGACTGATAATAGAATACGTGACATGACTTTGATGAACAGGTAACACAAGTGAAGAAACAAACACAACATTTAGGCCCTTTCACCACGAATCCGTCTCGCAAGCTGGATGTCTTTAGGCATAATAGTTACCCTCCTGGCATGAATAGCACATAGATTAGTATCCTCAAACAAACCAACAAGGTAGGCCTCTGCAGCTTCCTGAAGTGCAAGTACAGCATGACTCTGGAACCTCAAATCAGTCTATGCAAAACAAAGTAAACCCAAAATAAATTTAATCCCCATATCATATGAACAATGAATGAAACTATAGAGGGAAACCATAAAAAGAAAATGAACTTAGCCAACAATATTACCTTGAAGTCTTGAGCAATTTCACGGACAAGTCTTTGGAAGGGCAGCTTACGGACCAAAAGCTCAGTGCTTTTCTGGTACTTGCGAATTTCACTGTTCAATAGATATAGAGATATCAGTAATTAAATATGAAATTCAGCAAAGTTCAAAAAAGGATACAACCCTGAAATGTGGAAAGAGAAAGGAAAGCTTCAGTAATGTAATTGACAAAATCTATACCGAAGAGCAACCGTTCCAGGACGGTAACGGTGAGGTTTCTTGACTCCACCAGTGGTGGGTGCTGACTTTCTTGCAGCCTTCAATTCAAGTTAAAAGAAAAAAATTATTGGATGTTATCAATTATTTAGCAATCGGCGTCCCCAAGATTGGTTGAAGAATTGATACTTTTGTATCAAGCAAGACAAAATATGTTCAACGCAAGCAACTGTCGTTATGGTTATGCTGGGACTAATTACATAATAACTGTTGTACACATAGCTTCTATATAATTATTAAAACAAGAATATAATTGATTTATTGGCTCCATAAGACCACAAGTAATTTTCGCCACAATCTTTATTGAGGTTGGTCAAATTCTTCCTAATGGCTCAAATAATAAAAAAAAAAGAAGAAGAAGAAGAAGAAAGACAATTCGAAATTCCAAATACATAGAATCTGTTTACGTTCAGATAATTCCAGCCAAATTTTAACCTAATTTCTTTAAATTAACTGAAAATGGCTAGTATCAGATTTGTGAAAGAAAATACCTCTTCTCTGAAAATTAGACAACAAAATCAAAAGAAGACCCAAAAATGAAGAATCAAAAGACGTGATAGATACCTTAGTGGCGAGTTGCTTCCTTGGAGCCTTGCCTCCTGTGGATTTGCGAGCAGTTTGTTTGGTACGAGCCATCTGATATGTAAATGCAAAATACGATTATTTGATTAAAAGAAAAAAAAATAGAACGATTGTTTGAATACATTGGTTTAGGGTCCGCAGTTTCCTCGTTTACCTTACGAAGGCGACGACGAAGACGTTTCTGGATTCGAATTTCAAAACTTTGACGAGCGTAAAATGTGAGCCGGATCGGTCTTTATATGTAGGTTTTGTAGGTAGGGTTCGAGGAACCCGGCGGCCGGTAAATTGAATTAGCTCGGTAGTTTTTAAGGGCATTTTTGGTATTGCGGTGCATTAACTTTTAAATTATAGTTGTTATATTTTTAGTAGATTTTACATAGAAATATTAAGTAGACTCTAACTTTGATTAGGTTAGTCATAAATACGGGTGAACTTATTTAAAAATAAAAAAAAAATTAAAATATATATCTAACTAAAAATTTAAGAGTATATATATTCTTTTTCTTATTTTAAAAGTATACAAATCGTTTTTATCTCTTAATAAGTTAATTTAATTAGTGAGTTTGGACAGAAATAAAAGTTATTTAGTAATTTACTGTTTAAATAATTATAATAAAGAGAATATTATAGTAAATCATTTAAAATAATAGTTTGCATAAATTTTATAAATTAATTAGACTAAAATATATTTTTTGATTAAATATTAAAAGTGTATATGTGCTTTTCTTTTTAAAATTACAAATATTGAAACACAATATATAAGGTTAAATAGTATGATAGTATATTACAAAATTCACTCAAGCTATAATGTTAAATTTATTGTTCCGTGCTCCAGAGTTACAATTAGAATACTTTTTTTTATACTGACTCAAAGTTTTTAAATTTAAAGATATAATCAAGTTGAGTTAAGACGATAGTAAATTATTGGAGATCAAATTCAGATTAACAAATTTATATTTTTTTATACTTAAATTCAACTACTTAAATTATTGAGATATTATTGAGATATTCAATATACTCAAATTCATCTTGACTAAATTCAATTACTTATTTTTTTAAATTATTATTATAAAATTTAAAGAATTTAATAATTATTTTTAAAATTACATAAAATATTATATATCTAATTAAACTTAGAAATCTAATAATTCGGGTATTATTGTATTCAAAATCAACTCAAGAGCTGCTTAAATTTAAAGCTAATTTGATTATTATCGAGTTGAATTCAAATATTTATCAAATTAAATTTAAATAACTAACGAGAAGATTTTCTCACTTATATCCTTAAATAGAATTAGAACTAAAATTAAACTTAATTGGTTCAAAGAAATTAAACAAATTTAGATTAATGAAAAAACTTTCAAAGAAAATTAAACCGAGTCAATTAGTATAAAATTAGCAAGAGTTATAAATTGTTTATTGAATCAAATTAAATCACAAAGATCAGTTTTTATAAAAAAAAAAAAAAAAATTAAACTATTATAAATAGAGTTGCCTTTAATCAAACTAATACCAAACCGATTAAAATAAATTACATTGGATCGGTTTAAATATAAATCAAAAATTGGTTATAGAGTTGCCTAAATTATGTCTAGATGGAAAAGGAAAACTAAATTCCAACCCATTTGTACTAGTTGATTTGAGGATGCTAGGATTGAATAACTTCCCAACCACGGGGTGGAAGTCAATGAATAATATAAGTTCTTTAAAAAATGAATCACTTAGTTTTGATTTCATTAAGTTTGCACAAATTAAGTAAATTTTTTCAACAAAAAAAATTTTAAATAATTAATTAAATTCAAATTTCGTTACCTTATAAAAAAAAAATATATAGGGCATGATTATTTTGCTCCATTATAATTGAAAATTTATGTAACTAGATGTAGTTACACAATTTTGACATGTTTATTTAATTGCGTAATTATACAGTTAACGGTGTAATTAGTTTAATTGAACTCCCTCAATTGTGCAATTCAATTATTAGAGGGTAAGAATTAGTGTAATTATATAGTTTTTATTTTTTTTTACTTTTATAATTACAAAAAATATATTTTCTCATATTTTTAACTCTTCTTAAAATTCTTTTATATTATATTTTTATTTTCTCTTGTTGCACCATTTTTCACCTACCCTCCAAAACTTCTTCACATCAACAACGATGTAAGTATACTTATGCAAATTTTTCTTTTTTTCTTTGTTAATGCCTTTGTATTATATGTTCATATATCTTTTTCTTTTCTTCGCTAAATTTCTGTGTTATATATGCATATATCTTTCTTTTCTTTGTTAAAACCCTTGTCATGCATATGCATATAATAGATTTCTTTTTTTCTTTTTTTTTCGTTAACACCCATAACGATTTAGTTCAATGAAGAATAAAAGTGACATCAGTGCGAGAAAAAGTTTAAATAAAGAGCGACTTCTGATAAGTTTTTGGGATAATTGAGAGTATTTAATCTCATATTAGTAAGGCCTATTTAAAGTAAAAATCTTATATAAGATGGTACACCCAATCTATTTAGATAAATTTTAAAACTGCGAGAGAGAAAAGGTTTTTCTAAAACAAATAATATTTTAACGAGTGGTGTTATTCTAATAATAGTATCAGAGTTAAAGATGGCTCCCTGCTAAGAGGGAAGAATATACTAAACCGATTCTATGAGGGCAAGAAGTGATGCCGAGGTGAGGAAAAGCCTGAGTAAAAAATGACTTTTGACAAGCTTCTATGATAATTAGGGGCATTCAATTCTAAATCGGTAAGGCCCGTCCAAAGTAAAGTCCTTACATAGAGTAGTGCCCCTAACTTGTGAAGACATGTTTTAAATCTGTGAAAGAGAAAGGGTTATCCCAAAGCAAACAATATCACAATATCTTGATAGGCGGTGCGAACTTGATAATGCCTTTATTATATATATATATTTGTTTGTTTATTTGTTAACGGCTTTGTTATATATGCACATATATAATTAAAATTCATTTTCCTACTATTTTTATATTTAAAATAGTTAATTTTATAATTAAACTATACAATCATACAATGTACTACCAAATGTGATGCTGCATAATTACATAGTTGTAACCAAATACAATTATATAATTACAAAATTGTGTAATTATACAATCATATAATTACACAGTTTGCCAATTATACAATTGCAAACAAATACACTCTTAATAAATTTAAAATATTATTTTTATTTAAAGTATGTAAAGTTTTGGTTAAAAAAATAGATTAATAGGTTTAATATAGTAAGTTTAAAGCTACTTAACATCAACAATAATTTAGGAACACTCATGCAAATTTTCTTTTCTTTCTCATTATTATTGCCTCTGTATTATATATTATTAATGCCTCTATGCTATATATTCATATATATATTTTTTTTGTTAAATTTTATGTGACACATAGGCATCTAACTTTCTTTTCTTTGTTAAAACCTTTGTCATGTACATGCATTTAATATAAATCTTTTTTTTTTTTTTTCTTTTTGTTAACACCTATAACGAATCAGTTCAACGAGGGTGGGGAGTGGTGTTGGGGTGAAAAACAAAAACGAGTAAAGAGGAAGTTCTAGTCGATTTCTCCCAATAAAAAAAAAAAACTGGAGGCATTTAAAACTATATTGTAAAGCTTGTTTCAGGTAAAAAACTTATATAAGGTATTGCATCCAATCAATTAAAATATATTTTAAAACTGTGAAAAAGTAAAAATTCTCTCAAAGCAGATAATATTTTGATGAATAATCTTAAATTTTAAATTTTATAAAATTAATGAGTTATAAAAATAAAATAACTTACTAATTAATAATAAGCGAGACCCAATTCAGTAAGCTTTAATTTAGTGTAAAAGTTAGATAATTTCAAGTTTTGATTGTGAAGTTACTGTTTAACCCGTTTAAAAGTGTATAAATCAAAAAAAAAAAAAAATAACTGCACTATATTAAAAAGGACATTGAGATTAGCAAGGTTAGGACAAGAAATTGGAAGAAAATAAAAGTGCAAAAATGAAAGAAAAATGACAAAATGGTGGGCGGAGTTTTTGTTATGTTTTCATGGCCTCTAGGGTAGGTTTTTTTAAGAAGATGAACAGTATCTATCAATTTATATTATGCATATTTTAGTAAATATCACTTAGATCTCGAATTTATTTTAAAATTAAAAAAAAGAATAATTTTACAGTATAGTTACAAAACTGTAAATTACTATAATTATATGATCATGTAATTATACAGTTGCAAATAAATAAGCTCTTAATAATTTTAAAATATTATTTTTATTTAATGTATCTAAAGTTTTGATTAAAAAAATAGATTAATATGTTCAATGTAGTTAATTTAAAGAATTGGACACTGATTTATAATTCACATCATAGTTAGTATGATATTTCGGTTTTATGACTTTTTAATAATGGAATTGATTTTCTTAAAAAAATAAAAATAAAAATAACTGGTATCTAATTAAATAATTTAAATAATTGGTTTATTTGAAACAACTCGAACCTCGAAAATATGAATAAAATATAATTTTAATAAAGCAAAGTTGATTAATTCAAATCAAATCTTATTTTTAAGCAACGATTTTATTTTATTATTTTAAAAAATTAAATAGACAGATTTGTTTAATAATTTTAATAAACTTGATCGGTTACAATGATCATTTATTATTGGTCTATAAGACGAGAATCAATTAATTTAGCAAGAGAATTACAAAGAGCTAGATGAAATTATAGTAGCGATTTATTGTTAATAAGGTATCACTTAAAATAAATCTAATTGACTAATTCGATTTAAGATCTGTAATGAACTAAAATCAGTTTAATTTAGTTGATAAAAATCATACCAGCCTACAAGAATTGAATTGATTGATTTGGTTTGAGTTTTGCATCGAACTAAAATGGTTCAATTAAGGTATTGGCCCAAGTAAAAATAATACATCAGCTTAGTTGGACATTTAAAAAGAATTAAAGACAGTTTATGGTGATAGTTTATTATTAATGATAACCATATCAATCTAAATGAGCAGATTTGACTTCCTCAGCTCACGTATTGCACTGAACAAGATTGATTTATGGTGGTAATTTATTACTGACAAGGTATCGGTTTAATGAACCTAGTCAATCGATTTGGTTTATACAATTAATTATAAATAATTGAATTTGGTTCACGATAGCAGTTTTGTATTAATAAAAATTATATCAATCTTAACAAACCGATTCAACTGATTTAGCTTAAAGTTTGCAATGAACTGAATTAATTATAAGTCTAACAAATTAAATTGAATGTTTTGATTTAGTCGGTTCATTTAATCGAATTTTAATTTAATTTTAAATTAATGTGCTAGATTTTACACTGGCCAGTTTATAAATTCGTTGTCAGTTGAATGCTAACTTTTTGTTGTAATTTAAACTAGTATTCGATGTAACTGATTTTAAAATTTATAAATTAAATTAGAAGGTTTGAATTTTGCTTGATTTAATTATTAAAATAATTCACTAATAATAAAACTCACTCACTTTACAAAAAAACTAGCGGTTTGATCTCTCAAAAATTAAAGTGAGATATTTGACTTGATTAGTTCTTATAATCAATTTTTGATTTATATTTAAACCGATTAAATATAATTTATTTTGGTCGGTTTAAGTCAACCTTTTTTTTATTTATAAAAATTAATCTTTCTAATTTAATCAAATTCAATAAGCAGTCTATGTAGAAAAAACTAAATTTATATTAATTAATGGGGTTTAATTTCCTTTTAGAATATTTTTACTAATTTAAACTTGTCTAGTTTCTGCAAACCAAAGTTTAATTTGAATTAATTCTAGTTCGTGTTTTTTGCTTTTTTAATAAAAATTCAACTATTAAAAATAAAATAAATTATATTCAAATGTCGTACTTATGATTTTTTTTTTTAATTACTTTTAAATGGACTCTCAAGAATTCTAAACTATACCCTCCTTCTCAAAACTCATCCCTCCCCTAATTCAAAGTAACACAGTGGCCCAAATGATAATACCTAATTTTTTTGTGCACCAATGCAACTCTTTTTGTAGATGTTTAATTAAATAAACAAGTTTAATTATACTATGTACAAAAGTAACTCCCTCTTGCAAGTGTGTGCATAATAATTAATTTAATTTGATAAAAATTATTAGGATAATACAAGTTTATAGCTCGAGTGTTTGGAGATCCCAAAGAGAAACACATACTATTGGATGAGAATAATATCACCTTTTATCCAAAGTCTTCATATTCATCCAGAGATCTATAACATTAATATATGGCAGAAATTTCAACAGTGTGAGATATGATGTTGTATTATAAATTTTATTTTATTTTCTTTTACTAACAGTTTTGTTGAGTATTATAATTAATCTCAGTAATTGAAAACCATATAATTCAGGTAACTGATTGAACAAATTAAGCATTAGAGCATAATGATTGAACTCAACAATTGGTACATTAGTGCCTTTGTGTATCGAGTTTTTTAAATAACAAATAAGTATTATCGTAAGTGCTAAACGATTTTATCAATAAAATCGTGAAATTTGAGATAATACAAGTAATATTTGAAATTTAATCCAATTAAAATTGAAATTGGAGTGAAGTTTGATTCATATCCAATCAACTCTGTCGAGCATGACTTATGATACCGGGGCATTTGATTTATCTTATTGAATTCAAACGGTATTCTTATGCATAATAATTGGGAAAATTTTCCGCAAACCCCTCCTTTTAGCTTAATTATCCATTCCATTCCCCTTTTTTTCAAAAAATTATCTGTTACGTCTTTTCAATGATTTTACATAAATACCCACTACTTCTTTTAATAATTAAACTTAAATATATTTAATTTCGTAAATGATTAAGACTGTATGAAAAGGATTCAAACCCTAGACACGTAAAATTAATGTAATTAACTGAACTCGATGCCTAACACTAGAACTTGGTCATATTGGTAAATTGATTTATAATTTAGAATTGTAAGCATTTTATTTTTAAATTGTTTATTGATAACCAGTGAACAATTTAAAAAATAAAATTTTAGTTTTAATTTATAATAAAAATTTTATTTTTTAGATAATTAATAAAATTTATTTATAAAATAGTAAAATATATTAACTTTTTAGTTTCAAAAATTATTATTATTTTATACATATAAATATCTTAAAATTAATTGTGTAACTAAAAATTATATAATTCTTATTTAATTATAACAAAAAATTAAAAAATTAATATTTAATATAATAATATATTAATGTTTTAATCTAAATAGCCTGTAATATTTTTTAAATATTCTTTAATTATAGTAATCATTAATGTTAATGAAATATATGAATATTTTAGTTTTAAAAATTATTATTAATTTATAATGTAAATAATTTTAATTAATTATTTATCTAAAAATTACATAATTCTTAATTAATTATAATAAAAATTGAACAATTAATTATTAATATAATAATAATTAATCTTTTTTACTTAAAAATAGTAAAATGTATTAATTATTTTAGTTTTAAAAATTATTATTAATTGTTAAGTATAAATATTTTTCAAATTAATTATGCAAGTAAAGATTGCATAATTTTTATTTAATTATAATAAAAAAATTAAATAATTAACATTTAACATAATATATTAACCTCTTCATTTCAAATTTTCAATATATTTATAACTAATTATGAGATTAAAAATTATATAATTTATATTTAATTTATAATGATAAATACTTAAATAATTAATAATTTATACATTTATTATAATTATATTTTTAGTATTTTAAATTGAAAAAAATAATTAATATTTAAAAAAAATACCATCTCTTTTAAAGTAAAGATAATACTAGTAGTTAATTATTAATATTTATTATTGTTTTAAATTATTAATTTGACGTATTAATTTGTATAAAATATTCATATCTTTTATAGATGTTAGCTTCTTACCCAATCGGCCGAATATCAAGGCCTTAACCCCAATATTCGCAAGCTGGCTGTCGTTCAACTTGTGGTCTGAAATTTGAGCCGACGTTATCGATGGTTAAGATCATTCAACGTCGACATAATTTGAGTTACAAGAGAGTGGGAATCTTTCATCTCCGGTGGGGTTTGCATAGCCAATAGCCATGTCGCATCGAATAATATAGTACATTAGGGACCATCCGTTTTCCTGTGGTCCGAAAATGAGACGGTCCGAGAGGCTGCTACTGCTACTTCATGGAGGTGGCAATGGTGAAATTTGCTTATGGTGACAGAACGTAGAATCATCAGGAACATGGTACTAAATATTTAATAGGTGGGGTCCAAAGTGCCTTAATATTGGTGCAAATACTAGGAAAATTAAACGAGGGAAAAAGAGAGTGGGTTGATGAGAAATTTTGAGATCGATGTGTCGTGTCGCCATCATTTGCGTTATATAGTACAATAATTGAAATGCAAGTTGAACAAATAAGCCAACCAGTATTTAGCTATGCATTTGGCTTACAGGTGCGTTGAATGGCAGGAGGACAAAGCTGTCATGAGGCTCGTTCGTTACAGTAATTTTATTGACTTTCTTACCTACAACTTTATGTTTTACTGCGACGCACTTATGACATTTGTTATAATCGATCCTGATAGATACCTATCATGAACAAAGCTTTTTGGAGTAGGTTAAAATGTCGACAAAACCCACCGAAGCCCGAAGTCCAAAGATTAAGCATTCGCCTTCAACTTGAGCTAGGGTTCAAATGCAAGGCCTCAAGCAATGCATCGACTTAACTATCGTCAAGGGCATTGCCAAATAACTAAAAATGCATTTTTGTTGCAGCCGTCAGTCTGTCATGGCAACTTGCATGCACCTATTCCACAATTTATTAACTTTAGTTTCTTCCCAAAAGTGCAATTAACTGTTTAACGATTCTTCAAATTGTAAGAGTTTCAATTCATCTTGCTTTATCCTACACATAATTAATTGTACGTTCAATTAAGAATCTGTTGAATTAGAATGGGAATTGGGAAATTAATAAAGGGCTATAAATGAAACAAGCAGGAAATTAATGAGGTGACTTTGATTAAATAACTCCAATTTCAATATATAACTTGATTTGGAATTGTAATAATATTAAGGCGATAAATGAAAAAAAAAAGGCTAGAATATTTGGAATTAAAGTATTAAATTTTTAATTTACAAATAGTATAAATTTAGACATTTTAAACGCGTAGTGTTAAAACATTTTACTTTTATTTTTAAGAAATTAAATTATTAATGATAATACGTCAAAATATTTTAAATTTTTTTAAGGTTGGAGGGTTCGAAGAAACTGTATGAGAAAAAGGCGAATTTAGATATATTTATAAAGAATAATCTCTAAGATATAAATTTTTTCTTTACAAACTTTCTGTACAAACAGATATAGGATAATTATATTAGTTGCTCCATGGTTTACATTATTTATTTTTTATAATTACATTAATTTTGTGTTTTTATTATTAATAATAACATATCATATTAATTTCAATAAAAAATTTATATTTTTAACATTTGCTTATTTATAAATTAATGTATGTGAAATATTTCAAATTATAAAACAACATTATAATTATCACATTTCTCATCCTATCTAGCCCAAAACCTTAGAACATCAAACATTTCTAGCATGGAAAATTTTAAAATTAAAATTAAACTGTTATAATGAATACATCTTTATTTATTAACTTAAAAAGTATAACAATATTATTCTGTGTATTATCTGAAAATATATACAGACAAATATGATTTGCAGCAAAATAAATTTGCTGGGATCCGATTGTACAATTTAACTTGTTCGCTTTCCTTCGCTCATTAGATGTTCTCCTGGACTTTCTAACTCATCAGATGCCCTCCATTTCACTTGTCACATGACGTTACAGCTTTTGTCACCACGTCATGCAATAAGATTTTTCTTCTATAATTCCGATCCATAATTGAAGATAAACGTAAAATATATCTTCTGCAATTCTCTTCGGGCTCAACCTCATCCATGGATATATGCCTCTTGCATAACCAATTAAACGGCACTTCAGGGAAGAACTAATACCTGTATTCTCCTGGTCCAATAAAACCATTCCTACAGATCAGATCTCTTTCAAATTTGTTTTTGCAATTAATTAATGTATCTAATCATCAAAAATGTGCCTAATATTAATAAGTAATTAAGTCATGTGCCACTGAATATTCTCAATGATAGTGAGTTGTCACACGACTTTTTATACTGCTGAGTTACAACGAAGGCCATTTTGGATTGTTTTTTCGTGCGTATATATGGGACATCAACAACAGTATATCTGATTTCAGAAGTCTTACAAGTCCTCCAATATTAAAAAGATAGGAAATCGGGAGGAAATCAACCCCCCAACAAATTCTATAGGAATAATTATGTACGGAAACATCAAATATCCTGCCGTTAGACAAGATATCACCGATCATCCCATTATCTGCCTTGTTATTATAATATTATAGATGGTTATGCTTTATGATTAATTTGTAGTGATGTATAAAATGCAATATTTTGTTCTTCATTTGACTGATTCACTGCGAAGAAAGAAGAAAGCCATAAAAATATGTTTAAACTGATTAAAATCTAAGTGAGAAAAAAGCCTCCTAGGGTTTTGATTGACTCCATGGTGCTTGGAATTTCAAGTTCCCTGCAAGATACGTGGAAGCTGTTAGTTGTATAAAATCCTTTGAAAATATCCCACAAACATGAATTTACATGTCATCCAATAATTTCTTGTGTATCAAGGAAAATCTGCACTAACCTCTACAGAAAAATTGACTCTCTCGCCTTAGCATCGAACAGAAACAGCTTTTCATGACCGAAAATCGACAACAGAAAGATTAACGCAGATATTTTCGAATACAAAGATACCAAAAGAACAGTGAATGAAAAAGGATATACTAACTTCTTCTTTATTAGATTCAAAGGCTGAAAAGTCTAGATCCGTTTGCTGGATGATGCCGGGTTAGCTTGTTTTGGTCATTTATCGCCGTTGCAGCATCATCAAGATTCTCACTTCCAAAAAGCAAGACAAGCAGAAATATTTAAATAAATATCTCAGCCACCGGCGTGGAATGTGAATCTTGATGACATTGCATCAGCGATCAACAACTCTAAAATTATTTTGTCTTAGTGGAATATAAGTAGTAACAAGAAAGGGAGCACAAGATCTTTGATTTGACTGTGAAATTCTCTGGGTATGTCCTAAACAGAAGTTACAGGACCAGCTTGAAATTTGAAACAAAAATACAGTCAAGAAACTAATCTCGTAGAAAGGAAACAAGAAAACCTTTTATGAAGAAAGGAAGAATAAGAGGCTTAGAGAGAAAAAGGACCAATAGCTGGCCGCTTGTTCTCCGTGTATCACATCACCGATCAGACGATGAAGACAAAGAAGAAGGCAGAGAGAAGTGGGAACAGTTGTCGAGGAAGAAAGGTGGCTGGAGGCACTCATTTATACCCGATTGTCGATGGAAGAGGTTCTTCGGCGACCAGTTAAAGCACAAAAATTCTGAATTTTCTCTGTATTTGGAAAGGACACGAAAGCCAAAGGTTTTCTTTTCGTACAAGCAACTGGCGAATTTAAGAAAAATGACTTTATTTTTTGTACTAATTAAAATTTTAAAATCAATTAATATTTTAAAACCTTACGAATATTCAAAATATATATTGAAGAAAAAAAATAGACTTGAGATTGAAATTGTCTTAACTTCTAAGTTTTAAGTGAAATTAGCCTTGTCCTACTTAGGTTTATATGAGCACGTTCACACTATTAGGTTAATAGTGGAGAAGCCACTATTTGTTAAATATAACTGAATATATAATTTGTAAATATTTTTATAATAAATCAATTGTCAAATAATAACGAATATTTAATTATGATATTTTAAAATAAACTAAAACATAGCATTATAAACGTGTAGATCTCTCAATTATTTTTGTTGTATTTTTAATTTGCTTTTGCAATTCTCTAACTTCTGTTATAATTTTCACTGCATATTTTTCAAATTTTTAAAAATAATTATTGTATTTTTAAATAAAAATAGAAAATTTTAATAACTTAATTTATTTTTGCAACGGTTTAAACTAAATTTATTGGAAGTTAAATAAATAATTTATTAATTTGACCATTATATTTTATTATAAAATTAGGTTTAATGGTCAAAATTTATGAACCTATCAACGATGGCTTCATTTTTTTTTTTTTTTATTTTATGTATATTGATAGGTTAGATATTACAAAATGTAAATTTTTTCAACAAACTATTATATATAAATTGATATGACATTATATTAGTGGTTAATAAAACATAAAATTAATATAATTACTAATAAAAAATTATGTGAATTATAAAATAACTATATATTAAGTTAATTTGTATATTAAAATTTGTGTCTTCAAAAGTGTAACCGTGTGATTTTTGCGGTATTCCAAATGAGTCCCTTTTCTAACACCTATCCGTCTTTAAGTTCAAGAATATACATAAAATAGAATCAGTTTTGGGAATGTAAAATATATAAAAAATATACTAAAATTTTTAAAAACAAAATTTATATATCTAACATTATTTATATATATAGATAGAGGTTGGCAATATCTTTAACAACAGCAGATAATTTCGTCGAGCTATTTTCTTTATATTATTATTTTAAAAAAGTTATTTTACACTTAATTTATAATTGTGTATTTAAAAATGCACCCTTACACGAGAACTAAAATACCTTGAAAATAGGTTTAAGTATACTTATAAATTAATAAATATTAAATTTAATTGATTCAAATTGTTTAAAGTCATTATGTGTCACATTCCTTGTTGTTAGACAAAATTATTTTAATTCTTTTAAAAATATTAGATAATTAAAATTTTATTGAAAGTTCAGATAATCATTACGATAGCACACATAAAAAATTTACTCGTACGCAACAATTTTTTTTTTATTTTTATTATGATATTTATTGAAATATATTAACCTAATATAACCTTAAATTCATTTTCTCTTATTGATGGGTGAGCTTTACCACCCAGCCACACGTTTGATGAAAATTAACTTAGATTATTAAGTAGAATTTTGAAAAAATAAATTAGATTATCTTTTAAGATGTTGAATTCTTTTAATTTTGTACTTGATAAATAATTATTTTTCTCATATTTTCTAGTTTAATATTATGATATCGGATATTTTTTTAAAATATTCATTATTTTCCTATAATAAGAATTTTGTTCTATTAAATTTATACTTATTAAAGAATATTAAATGTTTTAAAAAATATATCGTAATAGTATATGAAAAAACAGTTAACAAATAATCATTTTTAATTTTGTATAAGCTTTTCAAATAAAAAGAAATTCATTATTTTAGTTGATATCATGCATCTGCGAAGATGAAATTGCCCGTGTGAATTCTAAAAGCAGAATTAATTTCGAATTTGTTGAAATGAAAGAAAATAGCATGATTTGTGTTTAAGAAAAGACCGACAAGAGCTGTCTATCTATCCATCCAACTGGCTGGCCAGGCTTTATCAAACAAGTTCACACACGTTGTCCTTCTGATAAAAGATTAATGATAGAAATTTGACCAAAGCATTTGAAATCAGCTAGCCAGTGAAATTACCAGTTGCCCCCTATACCCCGTACTTCCTCCTACATCTTTAGAAATTTACAAACGTACCATTCTTACAATTTCTTTCGTGACTGTCAATTCTTTTGACAATTTAACAAATTGATCCTCGTGAAATCCGAATTAATATGGGGCCTAAACCTCAACCCGACTCACATCATTTTCTTTAATGAAAAAGAAAAGAAAAAAAGAACATTATGGTCCCTACAAGCTACAACTGGATCTTATATTAAATAAATATTGATTTTTTAAAAATATAATAGTAAAAGCATAAAAATATTTAATTAATAATAAATTCAAATAAAAAAATAAAAAGAATAAGATTTCAATATTTATATGAAAACCCATTATGAATAGAATTTTTTTAATTTTTACATTAATTTTAAAATAAAATAATTAACAATTTTCTTGATAACAAAAAATTTAATATTTATTTGAAATTATATTAATAATATTTTCATTATTTTCTTATATATTTTATAAAAAATAAAATTATTTTTATTTTTATTTAACTTTAGTGTTGATTAAAGAATTTAATGCTCATTATTATTATCTATTTTTTCTTAAAAAAAAATAGTTATATATTTAATATTTAATTATTCATCAAAATTTCACATTGCACATCCAATATTGGGCTTTCTCATTTTGACCTTGAAATTCTTTCTTTTTTTTTTTTTTTTTTTAAATTCAAATCTTCATAAATTTTTTTAAATAAATAATATTAATTATATAAATTTTTTTATATAAGTTAATATGATAATATGGTATAATTGTCACATATTCTGTCTTGTAACGAAAATAAAATAATTATATATTGTTGGTGCTAATAATAATATGTTATCACATTATTATTATTTTTTTTAAATTGTATAAAAATCTGCCTCTTATATTATTATTATTCTGAAATGGAACAAAACTGAGTTGGATAAGACAACGATTAAAAGTTTGGATTTGAATTTCACGAGAGCAAATATGTAAAATCTCCAAAACAAAGACAGTGACAGTTTACACGAAAAATTTTAATGGTGGGCAGTGTCGAGGCTTTCTCAAGGTTTCGAAAAGTAGTAATACCACGCACAACAAATAAAGTGGGCATAATTTGTGTTTCATAAGCTGTCTGGCTGAATTTGCATATCAAACAAGTAGGAAATAAGTCCACATCTTAATATTTATTTATTTTGTTCTGAATTCCTTTGGAATCCAACAAATATGAGTAGGGTGGTTTTTACTTTAATTTTTTTTTTTTATTTAAATTCAGATATAAATTTGTATCTATTAACTTATTTAATTTAATAATAAATATAATTATTGTGTTGTTAATATCAAATGCTATATTTTAATTTTTAACTATTAAATTGCACATATTTTATGGTTAAAAATCAAGAATTAGCATTATATTTAATAGTTGAGATTAAAAAATCAAGACATAACATTTAGTATTAAAACTTCAATTATCATATCTACTATTGCATTGCATAAATTAATTAATGAAAGTTTAAATATAAACTTATTTAAGTAAAAGAATTTAAGTCAAAAATTCCATTAAAATAAAAACATTTAATACTTGAAAAGAAATATATTGTAAAAAGAGATTAAAGAAATTAGTGCAAGTATTAATTGTACAAATATATTTCATTTTTAAAGGCAACCATTTGGAATTAACTTTTTTCTTTCTTTTCCTTTTTGAAGCAAAGCAGAATAAAATTACAACAGTGGTTAAACTTTAAATCTGCGAAGCGTAGAAGACAACTGCAAGTTCTCATATTCTCTAGTTTCTCTTTTTCCTATTTAATTATAAAATATTATTTTTCTTTCTAATCAAACAAAACAAATACGAGAACATTCAATTTCTGACCACATATAGATTGGAGACAGACATGACATTGGTAGAATTAATTCCCGATAGCACCAAAAGATATTTTCTGTTTTCATTATTTTGACCTAGACTTTTGTAAAAGATGCCAATCGACAAGTGGATGGCAGAATTTATAAATTGTTGCTTCCGACCACACTTTCAACTTCATGGAGAGCACAAACTTGTCTGAGCAACGTAGCTTTTTTACTTTTCGTTAATAATTCGAGTGGGTCATGATGATTTTGATACGCTGAGACTATAATTTCTTCGGAATCAATGATTGCACAAAACAACCAGGGACTAATGTATACCAATGAAACAATTATATTATTAATTTTATATTTCATATTGAATTAAAATTCTCACGATTTTATAGACGAAAAAGAATTTAGTATTATCAACTGCAAAGGAAAGCAAAGGTAAAATGATGAGGAAATTTTTTGTCGATCAATTAATTAATGCAAACAAAATTCAAATTATAAAAGCATTAATTATTATTTCATTACTCATTCTTGCTTCTACAGTTCATGGCTGCGTATATAGCTAGATCACCAATGAAGGATAAGATATTTCACTGATAGTAATCAAATTATTATGAGGATCAAAATAATGGATTTGTTGTGATCAGATTGTACAATTTAACTTGTTTATTTTCCTTTACTAATCATATGCTCTAGAGGACCTTCCAGATGATAAGGAATATTAATGCATGGCCAAATTTTAAACTTGTGGAATGATAGACCAGCTTTTGTCTTCCAAAGTTCCAAATCACTTGCCATAAGATTCTTCTTCCGTAAATTCCAGTTGAGTGCTGAAGATGAAAGTAAAATGTGATGGAAATAATAGGAACCATCTGTTTAATTTTCTGCAATTCTCTATCAAGCTCAACCTCATGCTCAGCCATGGATATGCTTCTTCTATGCACCAAACACAGCAACTTCAAGGGAAATAATAAATTTCTCATGGCCCAGTAAAACTTTTTCTGCAGACCAAAATCTGATTCTTTTATTTTGTTTAAAGAATTATAATATGTTAAATTATGAGAGAAGTGCGTAATTATTGGTCTTTGTTCTTTTTGACCAATTAAAAAGGAAGAAATTAGGAAGATAGTGATAAAATTTATTAAATGGTCTTAAAATCAGGAAAGTCAAAGGCTTTCTAGACTGCTCTCAGCTGAGAGCGCAATGTGACATCATCCCACTATGGTTTTCATTCATGTTCCCTGAAACATATATAGGTAGATGCTGTAAGTTTTAAAAATCCTTCAAAAACTATTAAGTCATTCAAAAGTTTCTTCTAATATATCAGGGAAAATCTTAACACACCTCTTCACTATATATATTTCAGAGCCCAACCTCCCTTATAACTCCTTGATCTGAAATTGGACAATAAAAGAAAAATCAGCGAAGATATTTTCAAAAAAAGGAAGATATCAAAATTAAGAACGTGAAAAGGGGAGACTAAGAAAAAATAATGATAGAATATATTCACTTCACCATTATGAAGTGGAAAGGAAGAAAAATCTTTATCCTGTATGATGCAGGGATACCTTGTTATAGTCGTCTATCGCCAATGCAGCATCATCAAGATTCTCACTTCCCAAAAGCAAGACAAGTATATATATATCACTACTTCTGCCTTTAGAATGTGAATCTTGAAGACGCTGCAACAGCGAACAACGACTGTTAAAATATTAAGCATGAGATAACGTGATGTTCTAGGTTTAATATACTGTTTACAGAACAAAAACCTTGGACAAAATGAAAAGGAGATCTTAAAACCTAAGATTTTCTGGGTATGTCCTGAGCAGAACCCGCATGAACAGAAAAGAAATTTCTGTGAAGAACTGAAACTCATATAGTCTAACCAAGAAGAAGAAAGCCCCCTTTATGAAGAAAAGGAAGAGGAAAAGGCTTAGCAGTTAGGAGGATTTAAGAGAAAACGAGACAAAATCTTTCATGTATCACAGGAAGAAGGAAAGACTAAGGGGAAAGAGGTAGTAGAAGAGAGAGAAGCGAGGAAAGTCGACTAGGAAGAGGGGTTCGGTAGATACTTATTTAAACGCGAGGCTATCTGGAAGAGGACTTGTGTGACCGATTGGTGCACAAAAGTTCCGAATTTTCTTTGTGTTTGGAGCTGATGCAAAAGTTAAAGGGTACGTATAGAATTGGCTACACACACATAAAAATCAAGTAACTTTCTTTTATAAAAATATTTTTTTCAAAGGTAAGTTATATATCTTTCATATTTTAAAAAGTTATAAAAATGTTGATTTTGTTATGATCTCAATCTTAATGTTTTTAATTTTAATTTTATTATAAAAAATTAAAATTTGGGAGGTTTCATATTTATCATATATACCAGCGACTGCACCACATTTATATCCTAACATGGATTTCATAAATAAAATTTAGTGTTTGTTTAAATTTAGAAGAAAATATTAAGTCCTCCTATAACATGATTAAGGACAGTAATTTCATGTTTTCATAAAATTATTATTGAGCCGATAAATTTGAGGTGCCCCTTTCATTTTTTAGTGATCAATTTCATGCCCACTGTAACATTTTAAAAGAATAATTAAATAGCTACTGACGGTTCTCCGTAATATACTATAAAAAGTTTGAGGCTTTTAAATAATATTTCAAAAAATAATTATTAACATTTATGAAATTTAAACAATTACTTGGATACTTAATAAAAATAATAAAATTTATGATAATTATTCTTGTAGAGTTTTAGCCATGACTTGTTCTTTTTTCTCCATTATCAACAATCAACCATAAATGTTGATTTAAATATGAGTAAATACACAGAAAATCTCAACACTTAATCTGCAAGAGTTTCTTTACCTCGTTTTTACCGGTGCATTTATAAAATAAGATGATGTTTATGGTTTTATATTATCTTGTACTATCGTTGATGATTATTCAAACCCATTATTTAATCTAGAACAAATATATATATATATATATATCTTTTTGACAGAGAACTTTATTTATTTTGAAAATTTTAAATTAGTTTATTAATTTATTATTTAATTAATGAAAATAGCATTATCACTAAGATACAAACATTAA
The DNA here is from genome assembly GCA_035221805.1 of Trichilia hirta. NCBI lineage: Eukaryota > Viridiplantae > Streptophyta > Magnoliopsida > Sapindales > Meliaceae > Trichilia > Trichilia hirta. The sequence goes on from JAWDEX010000021.1 coordinate 1,047,183, forward strand.
TTTAGTAGTACTCTCTTTATTATTTGAAGACACTGCTTAAGAATATTTTTATAGAAAATTTGGTTAGAGTACAAAATTACTTATAATCAACGATATACTAAACTTTACTTTTTTGTTGCTCAAATTTGAATGACGACTCTCATCACTTGAACTGCACTCAAAATTATTTGAAGACATTTCTTAAGAAAAAATTTAGATAAAATTCCACGTACAAAAAGAAAAAAAAAAAATAATATAACAATATATATTGTTGTATGGTGTTCAACTCAACTGACTGCAGAAAGCAAATAATTGTAACTAAGATACTGTTTGACAATACTATTTACCATTACTTATGTATTAAATTAAAAAATACAAGTACTTATGCTTGTATATTTAGTTAATTATTTTAAAGGTGTTTATTAATTTTAATTAGTATTAATTAAACAGTTTTTAGATTAATAATCAGTAGATAGGTACAGACTCATTAAAATAATATGTAGAGTGCTTTATGGACAACACGAGTCTTTTTAACAAATTATATGATCATAAAGAGTGTTAGAAAAAAATGATAAAATACGTAAACATTATCAAAATTAACGATTTTTTTTTTTAATTTTTTATCATCACTCTCAAATAGACTCTGAAAAACAAATAAACAAATCCTAGATATAGTATGATTTCCAATTTTACCATAGTCTTTAAAATTATTTTTGTCCAAATCTTTTTGATAATTTAGCATTTTAATATAAAGTTAAGCCAAGTCTTTCACTATTAATTTTTATTGCTCTATTCCTTAATCTTTTGTACAATTGTTTAAATTACGTTGTTCCCTTGAAATCGTTGAGGAATTTATTTGTTGCCGTCAATTATTTTACGTAATTTTTAATTGTACCCTTATTTTCCCAAAATTCTAAAAATTATCTAATTTCCAATTTTTTCAAATAACTGTCAATTTAAAATATTGATTCTAGTGAAATATGAATCCTAATTGGGCGTAAACTCTAGCCTTAATTTTCTTTAATTGGAAAAAGTAAAATAACTTGCAGTTACGTGAGCTGCAAGTTCCAAACCACGAGACCATTTATATAGATGAATGCTTAGACATTCAATTAAATAGATATTGGTTCTAAGAAAATATAAATAATAATGCATATAGAATTATCTAATAGACAATGAACTTACAGGAAAAAATTTATTTTTGTAAAAACTTATTATAAATAATTTTTGTTGTTTATTACATTAATTAAAAAATTATTATAGATTAACAATTATATTCATTACAAATTTCATGTATAATCATGTGTTTTTATTAATTTTTGATTAAATTTTAATGTTCATTAAAAAAATCCCGAAAAATCATTATTGTTTAATTTTTGTTGAAATCAACATCTGTTTAGTTTGATATTCAATTATTCGTCTAATTTCAACATATGATATATATTATACTTCCATAAAGATAAACAGAGGTACGTTGGGTTTAATAAATAGCAGCTCTTGCTCGCCCTTTAGCAAAGGGTCAAGGACTTGAGCCTTCTTAAGGTTGTCTCTTCAATTAGAGAAAAATTCATTGGTGCTGCTGCAAGTTGGGCCTCATGTGCATTCGAATTTTGTGAGGAGTAAATATGTCAAATCCAACCCAATTTCGATTCTGATTTCATGAATTTAGAAAAAAAAAATTGTAACAGTAGTGTGTTCGGAATTCTATAAAGGTAGAGGAAAATTGTAATCAAAGTCGGATCAATCATAAAGGCAATCGATATTGTCCCAACTAGCTGCTTGGCTTAAAAACAAGAGAAAAACAAGTCCACATGTTCATATTTTTTTTTTTATAAAATTCAAGTCATAAAATCAGCACTCTCTCTTTTCTCATTCCGCCTATCCCTTTCAAACGTAAAGCAAAATGTTGATATAAGTAAAGATAACTTAATTTGAAGGAAGACATATCTCTCAAAATCAAATGAACATCATTGTAATATTAAGGATAGGAAAGATTCAAAAGAAAAAGCACTATCCATCCATCCATTTATTATTTCGAAAATATACGCATACAATTTAAATTCTTAGCAAATAGATTTTCTGTGATTCGATTGTACAATTTTTAACATTTGTGTTTTTTCTCCTTCACTCATCAGATATTCCCTTTTCAGAGAAGGAATATTAATATTACTGCATGACCTTTCTTTAATTTAACTTTTCCAATGACATATACAAGCTTTTGTCACTAAACTCATACATGAAATTAATATATGGCATATGATTCTTCTTCGGAAAATTCCAATCCAGGGCTGAAGAAAAAGATGAGATGGAAATAAAAGAAACCATTTTAAGTTTCTACACTTCCTATCATGCTCAACCAAATATGTTCAGTCATGGATATGCATATGGAAAACCGGCGAACCCCATGAGTTCCAGATATATGAATAGTTCTTGTACGGACTTGTCATGTTGAAGGAAAAACAAGGAATATATATAGATCCTGAAGTCAAACATGATATCAGCTACCTTTATATTAATTTATGTTAGTCAATTAGTCAGGTATAAAATTCAATTTTTTGTTCTCATTGGGACTGAATAAAGACTTGAAGGAAGAAATTAAGTGATAAAAATAATTAAAATGTCTCAAAATCATCAGGTGATTAAAAAGCCTTTTAAGTTGGAACGTTGTTGAGCTTTCAGGAACTAAACAGCCGGGAGTGATTCCATAAAGGAACCTGCAATATAAGCTATAATTTTAAAAATAATCCTAGATAATATCAGTTATTAAAAACATGTACTTTTATCATTCAGGGCTATTCTTCATTACTCGGTCACCTCTTCACTCTGAATTTCTGATCAGGAAAATACATGTAAGTACTTAATTTCTGATCGGGAAAATAGCTTCTTGCCCCAAATGAAAATTTAAAAATTACCACAGATATTGTAAAAAAGAAAGATAACAGTTAGCAGGAGGACATGGAAACAAAAAAGGAAAAAGGAAAACGGAGGAAAACAAAGAGAAGAATATAATCACTTCACCTTGATGATTTTCAAAGTTAAGAAAATCAAGCTGCTTCTGGTCTCCGTTGATAGGATGATGCTGTGACCCTTTGTATAGTTGTTTATCGCCGTTGCAGCATCATCAAGATTCTCACTTGCCAAATACAAGGCAAGCAGAAATATATGAAAATATATATAAATGCTTCAGCCTTTTAGCTTGAATGTGAATCTTGAAGATACTGCAACAGCAAAGAACAACTGAAGATAGACTTGGAGAAAGAGAGCCAAAATCTTCACGCATCATATGATCGTAAAGAAAGACTAAAGAGAAAGGATAATATATCTCGAGAGAATGAGACAAGTTGGCGACGAAGAGAGTTGGCCGGGGGTACTTATTTATACACGAACGTTGCTGAAAGAGATTTTTACGTGACTGCTTGGTGCACAAAAATTCTGAATTTTTTTGTGTTGGAAGGATACACGAAAGCTGAAGGTTATGTTTAGAGAACTGACACCGAAGCTAAGGTACACGTTTGGTTCGGGATTCATTATAGCACATTTAATGTATTGTTATATCATTTTAATTTCATAAATTTCACGGATTTAGCTACTATACACCAATGTATTAATATATTAATATATTGTGTAATAAGAAATTTGAAATTTAGAACGTAAAATTTGAAATTTGATTTTACGTTTGCGTTTTTTCAATTTTCGTGTCTTGCATTTCAAGCTTTAAGTTTTGCTTTACGCAATAAATTAAAATTTTAAAATTATGTTATATAATACATTAATGAATCAGTACATCAATGTATTTGATATATCAGTGTAGTTTAATCAACCCTAAATTTCACAAGTGTTTAACTTTTGAGTTAAAATATATTAAATTAGTTGCAAATAACTTTTAAAATATTTAAATTTATATTGATTTAGCATTTTAGCTTAAAGGTTTTAATTTTTACTTAATATTTTTTGAAATTTACATTAATATTTTAATTGTTGAAATATTACATCAATGTATATTAGTTAGAGATTGAGGCATGATAACTTGATTCTAGTTATAATGGAATCAAGAGAAAATCTTAAGTGCAGCCATTTCACTTAATTTAAAGGTTTCAAACGTCACATCATCCAATTTAATAATGTGACATGTTTGTAGCCGTTAATTCCATGTGAAACGGTGCACCTAAGTTTTTTTTCTAGAATCAAACTACTAATTATCATGTGTAAAAGAAGAGACATTCTCAAGTGAAATGGTAGGTTTTTTTAATTAATTTTAAGTAAATATTGTCTATTTTAGGCAAGAACACTATGCATAAAAGTTCACTATGCTATATTCACTAGTAAAGACATTCTGAATCTTGTGCTAAAATTATATTTTTATATTTTTGTTAAAATTTTAAGCTTTTTTCGGGGTAAAAGGGTTCAAATTTTATGTTATATATTCGAATTTGTAAGATAAAGTATTAGTCATAGTAGTCAATACCTCTCTTTGAATCCTATCATAAAACTAGATTATTTGCCTACGAAAACCCCTTTTTCCTTAAATTTTATAAAATTTAGTGAATTTTATAAAATATGATCAATGACACTTATTACAGGTCTAAAAATACCATTAAGATGAGACATCTTTAGTGTTCTTTTTATCATTTACGAATCACTTGTATATGAAGTATGAAAATATTTAAAAATAATAAGATAAATATTGTAAGTAGTCTATGATATGATATAAAGTTTGAGATTTTTTATGATATAATGTAAATGTATCTCTTTAGAGGTTTAATTGACCTCTTTGCTCTACCCCTAATTAATTTATAACCTAAATTATCACTAGGTCAAGTAATTTGCTTTGCTTTAACTATAGACTCTTTATTTTTAGCTTTTAACTTACCTTCATCAATTTGTATTTCTAAATCCATTCTTTTATTACTTGATGATCCAAACTTCACAATCATCAGACTTCACATTGTGTTGTAGCTCATTTCTTTCACCCTCTTCAATTTGTCCAATTTTTTTAGAACCAAAACTTTCCTCTACAAGTCCATATTTTAAGAGCTTGACAAATCTACTTATTATACATTTGCACTCTCTACAATTATGGAAATAGATTTTCACCCTTTGGTTCTCTCATGGTATCCTATAAAAATCTTCTTCATTGCTCTTATCCCAAACTTACCTTACTTTATATATGCATTGGAGTAATACCCAAATACCCTGAGGTTATCTAGTGGAGGCTTCACATTAGACCGCACCTCTGCTGGTGTTTTATAATTCAATGCAAAACAGGGATTTCTATTAGTTATGTATATTGCTATGACCATAACTTCTACCCATAAAAGTTTGGATAAACTTGCACACAATAACATACTTCTAACCTTTTTTAATAAGGTCATATTCATCCTTTTAGCGACACCATTTTGCTAAAGTGTATAGCTCATTGTTCTATATCTTTATATGTCATTATCCTTACAAAACTTATCAAACATGGTATTGCAAAATTTCAACCCATTGTCTGTTATCAACACTTTAACTTTCTTATTCTTCTGGTTTTCAATTAGATTTTTTCACTTAACAGATATTCTAAATGCCTGATCCTTGCTTTTCATAGTGTACACCTACACTTTTCTTGAGTGATCACCAACTAAGGATAGGAAGAACCTAACACCTTCTAGAAAAGTGGTCTATATAGGCCACCAATACATCTAAGTGTATATAGTCTAATACACTACTAGACAAATGCTTTCTTTGATAAAAGCTTGACCTATATAGTTTCTTAAACACACAACATTCACATAATCTTAACTTATTTTCATTTATATCTCTCAGCATGCCTTGCTTCTTAAGCTTTAGTAGATTTTTTACAACTAAATGACCTAATCTTAGGTGCCAATAACATTGACTTATCTACTTTACTTGTAGGTGTGATATTTACATCCCCAGTTATCACTTCTCTAAGCATTACATATAGTCCATCCTTTTTCATTGCCATTATGATAACTAAAGCTCTTTTACACATTTTCAAGGCTCCATTTTGAGCATTGAGTGTACAACTTATTGACTCTAACATTTCTAGAGAAACTAAGTTTCTTTTAAGCTGTAGAAAAAATCTTACATTTTGTAATTCTACCACTGTGCAGTCCTCCATCTTCATCTTAACAGTTTCTATTCCTTTGAATTCACAAGTTACATCATTCCCTAATATAATTTTTTGAAGATTGTCGAAAGCTAGACTAGATAATGAAGACTTACATGGACGTATGTGAAATGTGCAACTTGAGTAAATAATCCATTCAGTAGCATCATTCTTTTTTTATAGATGTAGCCATAAGCAAGAATACCTCCTAAAAATTTGCTTCTATCACTATGACAAATTCATACCTTTTTTCTAATGTCTTTAATACCGTTTACTGCTTTTTTTTAGGGTAGTTTCTTTTGAAATATCCCTCTTTATGACATT
>JAWDEX010000021.1:1059186-1139719 GCA_035221805.1 Trichilia hirta
AACTTGGCTGACTCTTGATCATTGCTTGTTTTGCTGAATTTATTTCAATTTCTTCAATATGCACATTATCTTCAATAGCAATATTTAACAGGAAAAAAAAATAAAAATAAAAAAGGTAGGGTTGTCTTCCGAGTTCTAATAGACGCTATAGCACATAATGTACGCTTCTCTCTTATGTTAATTACCACCATTGATTTCATAATAAATTTGTTAGGGACAAAATCTAATATAAAATCCAAATAGGATCAGAAGGAAAAGATATTTTCTTCAAAGCAATGTATCAAAGACAACAGAATACCAGAAAAAGACCTGATAAACAGGGGAGATGGAGAGCTCAATAGACAAGCGCATAGCTTGTTTTATGCATTAACTAGTAGTATATATGTGGTGATTGATTCTGCAACTTATGAAAAAGGCCAATAATATTGAAGGTTGTTTCTTTGGATTAAACTAAAAATTTATTATTCTTGCAAAACTATTAATGGGTTATCTATCAACTTGTTATTAATATATTATTGTATTATTAACATAACTCGTAACGTGAGTTGTTTTGTGTAATGTCTAGACTACTTTACCACGGCTCTCCATCCAACTTTTCAATTAGAATACATAATAGAATAAATTAATATATTGTATAGCATGTTGAAATAATCGGATGATAATACATTAGCTTTGTAATCAAAAGTCATGAAGGTAGTCAAAGAGAGCCTAATTGAGAAATAAGGTGGTCTTAAAAGATGGTAGTCATTGGTTTGGCAATTTTTTACGGAACGAGAACAGAAGAAAAGGTGTTAGCCTTTCATGTTTGATTCTTAAGGAGTGCATGCATCATTTGTAAGAGTATGATGCAATTGAGATTTTATCTTGGGTTTGGTACCATTACAATATAATTTTTATATATATATATATTTTAGTTAACTCAAAATAAGTGCTGTAATTTATGGATACGTGTTTTCAAAATATAAGCGTCTGATCTTGTGTACGATCGGCCGTTACAATAATAATTGAATATATAAATTTTTTTTGTTATTAAAAAAAATAAAAAAAAAAAGGAAGGGGGGGCACTTGGTTTTCTTGATAAAAGATGGAATGACATCCCTGTTTACAACCAAAATTAAATACACCTGACTTGAAGGACAAAATGAGAATGTAATATGTGGCATATCATTGATATATTCGACATAGAAAAGTATATAATCCTCATATGATAATCTGAAACTCGGTTTTTGTCTCAATTTTAAAATGCCGGTAGAAAGAGAGAGTGCATATTAAATCCTTGTATAACCATCATTCCAAATCATTTGGCTTTCGGAGACAAATGAACTCCTAGAAACATTCAGAAGGAAATTTGATATTTTAGCAAACTCTATCCGAGTGTTAAAGTGATTAATGTCTTTCTATCAAATCGAGCAGCAGAGAGGCATGTTCAAATCAAATTTTTTTTATTCGAAAGGTAATGGGCATTCATAGATTATATTAAGAATGAAGAACAGAATAAGGACGCTGGCTAAGAGATAGAGTTGTATTGGTATGCGCTCTCCCAATCTAAAGTAATAATTTAAGGAACTCAAAGAGCGAAGTGTCGGTGTCAGCTGTCATAACTCAATGCAAAAATTGTGGCTATAAACTAACGCTGGCCCAATTCCAGTACCCACAAAACATTAGAATTGGAACGGAACCGCATTCATCATTCACAGCAGCCAGGAAACCAAATTACCAGTCCCAAGTTCAGATTAAACCCAAAGCTGCATATTACATACCCATTCATGTTTACATTTTTGAAAAACTACATCCATACCAAGATTACATCCATTCTACCATATAGACAAAGATACCTAAAAGCCATTACACCAGTTAGTTCTACATATCTAGGCAGTAATTTTCATGACTTTCTTGACAACAGGAGATTTAATGGACTTGGGCTGCTTTGGTTTTGCAGTGGAGGATCTCTTTCCCTTCACAACTTTCTTTGTAGTCATGGTGGCAGCCTCCGCTTTAATCCTAGCAGCAGCAGCAGTTGCTGACCTTGTTCTCTTGACAGTTGTAGTCTTTGGTACGTTGGGCAGATCTTTTTTCCCCGATTCAGACAGTTTGTAAGAGGCCCTGATCTTGATTAGCTTTCCTCTGGCAGCAAAGTTCTTCAACTGCACAGCCAAAATTTTCCGGAAATTCGCTGGGAGTTCTGCCTTGTGCTGTTCTTCCATATACTTGGCTATTGCATATGGGCTGGAACCACTCTTCTCGCTCAAAGCCACCAGTGCATCCGTGATCATCTGAAATATCAACAAATACACAAACCGCATAAATAAATAAATAAATAAATAAATAATAAAATTGGTATATCTTAACGAAAGAAAAAACAGTTTAAGAACAGAAAACTATCAGGAACCTGGAAATAAGGAGGATGAGAGATTGCTCTGGACTGTTTCGACTTCTTCTCTTTAGAAGCTGCCTTAGCCTTCTTCTCTTTAGGAGCAGCTTTGGGAGTTGCTTTGGCCTTCTTGGCTTTGGGAGCTGCCTTTGGCTCCTTCTCCTCCTCAGTCTTCTCCGGCTCTTCTGACGCTGGTGGTACCGTCACAGCTTCAACTTCAACTTCTGCAGCCATCTCCACTCGCAACAAACGCCGTAAGTGATCTCAAGAAACTACTAAGAAGAAATGACAGTATCGCACGCCCTATAACTTTCCTTAATTGCTTAATTGCTACATTGATCATTCAAAAATTTATAGTATAAAGGGATCCATGTTAAATGTTCTGATTGGTTAATTCATAGTAGTTCGGATCGCCAGCTTATGCAAAGATACATCCAGAACTCACACGTGGATGAACATCTGAGCGTCGATTAATAAAGCTTTCTAAATTGGCCAAAATGGAATATTGTATTGGATAGAAATTCCATTCTAAAGTTTGTTTTTCTTTCTGCGTGTAGTGTGTTTTTTAACTTCGTTTACAATAAAATAAGTTGTTTATGGATTTAGGTTTTAGGATGAAATTTTTTGAGGAATTGAAGCTGAGATAGTGTGGATGGTAATGCTGGTAATATGGAACAAAACGGTCCTTATTTAAGGGTTAATTGAAGTTTAAAGAGGAAAAGAGGTTTTCCCAAATTCTGTTGGCTTCTCTTTGTTTATTTATTTATTCATTTAAATTCCTCAACCATAATTAACAAGCCCAATTAAACTCGCAACGCAGTTATTTTTTCTCGTTCTAATAGGATAACTACGCATAAAAAAACATAGTTAATATGCCAAACAGAAGTAACATCTCATTGTTCTTAAGTTTTACATAGTACTGTATATAGAGAAACAGACGCGGGGAAAATTGTAATGCTCAATTGCTCATCCTACTAAGTTGCAGAACCCTATGTTAATCTTTACCTGTTAGGTATAAGATAAAATCTTGTGGAAGTTGTCAGATTAAACAATGTTTAGAAAGTCCGTAGATTTTACACGGACAGCCTACTTCGCATATCACCGTCGGGGTTTTTAATATATCGTAGATCCAGAAAATTCTGCATTGATGGTATGCCGTGGCCCGATGATGAATTAAATAAGTAACAAGAGGTAATAAACATAAGATTGTTAAACAAACAAGGAGCTAAATAATTTTCCAGGTCAACATCAATATTGGCACTCGAAACATTAGCAAATTGAGATATGGTATCAAAATCTCATCATGATCAGGTAATCGAATACAATTGGCAGGACGTCCTTCCAGAGCATGTTTTCTTTGTCCAGCTCCGGCCCTCAATAATTGCAAAGCTGACCTTACAATAATGTATTGGATGATGTAAACAGAGATGTAAATTGTCCAAATCATTGCAATATCACACAATTCCAGCGAAGGCGAAAGGAGTATGCACATACAACCATACATGGAAGCATTGGAAGAGATAACCGTAAACATCACTGCACAGGATATAAAGAGGAAACAGCGATTGTATAAATGAAACTCCGGTAGTTTGAACATATTACAAGTCATTTTTTTTTTAATTCAAAAACTTGCACACAAATGATATATAAGTTGAAACGCAACAATTTTCTCTTGAAGGAATGAAATCTGAAAACAAGAGAAAAGAAAGGTTAAGACTCTAAAATGCAAACAAGCTTGCAAATCCTTGTGTCGGGACAGCGTCTCTCCCGCAATGAAACTCAAATTTCATACACCACAGATGGTGTTACTGAAAACAAAAATTTCAAATAAATTTAACAACCAAGCAACTGTGAAGAAAACAACCCCTGAACGGTCTTAAAATCAATACCGCATCCTAATGCAAATTAGAGGGCAACACAACAGAAAACTATACATATCTACTACTATCCTTAACATTAAAGGAATTTATCAAAAGACCAACTCGAGAATCAATGACTTCGAAAAAAAAATTCTATATTCTATCATAACAAACACCTTCACCTGGTAAAACAAAAATTTGATTTCACTATTCCACGCAGCAACAGATTTCACAAAAGCTAACTGACAGTTCCTGCACCACCCTCAGGATTTAAATTTGCCGGTGACTACCATTTCAACGGGCATACAAGCAATCCCAGAATTATCAGTTCATGTAATCTACATGTGACAGTCAAATGTATTTGGAAGCATCAAGGCTCTCAATCACAACTCAACAGATTTATTTCCTGAAACCTATATCACACATGCATAGTCTAAGAAAACATGATGATCTATAATTACCACCTTTTAAGCAGAATTAAAATATTTCTCTGCATCAGTTTATTTTCTTTGTGCTGGGTCCAATGTACCCAGAATTCACCAAAAATATAGATTGTGCAAAGCACCTTACTTTCATACAAACTACCAACTTTACCACCTTCCATAATATAAACTTTCAAAACATCATACTAGCAAACAGGAACTCAAGCATGCAGACCAATAGTATGACTAGAAAAAGTAAATTCCTCATGTAAAGTGATTGTGAAGACGGTTTCCATAATCACCAATTCAATCATTAGGTTACAAGGGGAAAAGAAAAAAATGTCTTCCTACGTTTTTTCTCAACAAAAATTGTTCCACCCTATATTTGTTTTCCTTACCTTTTTTTTTCTTTTAATTTCAATTAGTAGACTCTGTTCCCAACCTAAAAAGATCAATTTAATAAATCAGATTCACAAAGAGATAGCAAATTAATATGGCCAAGTTCATATCCATCTTGGGTCAACATCTTTTCACTAAAGAAAGAAACAGGACATTGATTTTTCTTTAAGAAACAATGAGAAGCAAATCAAGTACAATTCACTTAACAACTGATGGTAACCAAGTTCACAGCTAAATCCTTGACACTAAAATTACCAAGGTTGCATTCAAAGAATTAAAATTGTAATAGTTTATCTTCCAGGTAACAACCAAATTCACTTTCAAAATGTAATCTAACGAAGACAGAATTCACAGACCTCAACTACCACCAAGATTGTTCGAAGTTTTCACCATGTAATTTGAGGAGCCGAATTTTTAACCACCAAGCTATGTTATGTGAGGTAGCACCATCTGTAATAGATGTGTTGTTTCTAAGACTAAAATTTAATGTCAAATGGAATAAGAGAGCACATAACACTTAGTAAAATCTATTCACTAAACCACCCACATTCTCCTTGTGACAAAACATGGAATCAATTTGAATCCAATCCAACTACAGATCCAATTTTGACCATGGAAAGTACATCAGTAACATCTCTCCCAGACTATAAATAAATTATATATGATCACTTGTGCTCCTCCAAAATAAGGATCAAAAAATAATTTTGAAGTCTTGATTTTGTTTAAGGGCAGTACCATTTAGATAAAATTCACCACTCTCTGATGAATGAACCAGTCACAAATATATCCAAGTCATACATAAACTAATTGATTTAATAAGAATGGCATCCCTTGAAACACACCATATATACTTAACTAATAAAATCTATTAACAGTACCCTGCTATTTACAGCAAACTCTAAAGAGTTGGCAGGTTTAAGATTTCATATTCCTACACAAGGTCTACCCATCTCTCACAAAAACTTAAAGCAGATCTCCGTAAAGACCCCCATCTGCAATTAAATTATAAACTAACTTCCATATCTGTCATGATATAATGAAAACCCTAGCTTCATTTTTCCACTTCCTAAAAAAAGTAACCCAGTTTTATTTCCTTTCAACAATTTCAAGAATAAACATCAAATTTTTACTTGATCAATGTCGTAGATAATGAATATATAAGGAAACTGATATTGCCTTTGACCAAAACAACCCTATCCAGAATCCTCAAGCAATTAATACCTAGAGCAGGAGGAGCACATATCTTTAACAATCTCCAACATACAGAAGTCCTATAAGTTTCTCCGTCCAGGTCCTTCAGGTTTGTAACCTAACTAGACACATTAAAAATCCAGATATTCTACCAACAATAGAAACTGAACTAGAAAGAGGAATAGAGGGTCGTGGGATGCTAAGGGGAAAAGCAGAACAAAGATAATTATATATATATATAAGAAAGGTAACCAGCACCATAATTTTCAACAGCAAGCCATCAACTCATCACCAAGGAATTTTGTCCTGCATTTCCCAGCCCACCTACTCAAAATGGTGTAAAAACCTTTGATAGCTATAATATGAGAGTATACACCATCTCAGGAAACTTAATATTGCAATCCAAAAGGTATAACCAAAGGTTTTTGAGTCTAATTGAAATAACCACCCCCATATGAGTGATCATTCCCATAACAAGGTGGATAAGGATGATATGTTACATACTGCAAACATGAAAAGATGAGGAAAACATCAATAGAATGTCATCTTTAACACATGAATATGGCATGCTAAAGATAGTGAGCTTACATCAGAAACATAATATTCATCAGAATACAGACCACTGTGAGCTCCAAAACAATCTATAAAATAATAAAGTAAATGTTAGCAATACAACAGTTTAGTAAATTATACAAGATGTAGCCCCTAAAGAAATCAACATTGAACATAAGTATGCATACCACGATAACAACTTCCATGAAATGGAATCGGTGGATCATTATAGTCCAGTTGTGGGTAGAGTCCACTGGGTCCCATGTAATCAGCATCATGGTTCTACAGGCCAGAAGCAAATTCCCAAATGATAAAAAACACTAGAAGAGTTAGTAAACAATATGAAAACATATAATTAAATAAAGAAAAAGAAAACAAACATGAAAAAGATTTGGTCAAAAATATAACTTACCACAGCATAGAATGACCTGTTTACTCCACAAGTACAGTCATCATAAAAATAAGGGTCATCAACTTGTCTTTCAATGAAAGGTTAGTCAAAGTCGTCACCTCTAGAAAAAGGTTGCCTCCTATAAGAAAGATGCTCCCATACCCTCCATCTGGGCCATCATGCCAAAATCTAGTGGGATTAGGTCTTGATATCCCAGCTGCCACCACAGCTCTACCAGGTGTATGATGACCACCTCTGAAAGAACCCCTCCTTCCCCCCGTGAGTAATATCTATCAGCTAACAGTAAAATCAGCATTTATGTCAATGCATCACACTCACACATGCTTGTGCAGTAATGCACATAGATGCATGCACAAACACATACAGTTGCACACGAAAATGCATGTGTAAACACACAGGTGCGGAGAGTGAGAGAGATAGCCTTGTCCAATAAATTGCGTCTCATGAAATTCAGTATATCAGTCATCAAAGCCATACTCATTGGGACCCATTCTACTTCCATGTCCATGTCCATGATAGAAACCCCGGCCGCATTGGAAATTTGTCCAGTTGAGTTGATTTCCAGCCAGCCCAAAGCCTCTTCCTGTAACTCATAAAAAAGTCTACGTCATAACGAAGCAATATGCAGCCAATAATCTGAAGTTCAATCTGTAAAAGATGACAAATTACCAAATCTAGAAAAAATTCTGCTCCCATTCTGACCAATTCAAAATCCACCAGACATCCCACCTTTTACTGCCTGAGTTTTCGGCACTGGATTTGAAAACCTTACTCTAATTTTAACCTAGAAGTAAATAACTCAGTGCAATCAGTTATACTACATCTTTGATAAACGTAGAAAAAGATTTGCCTTAGGCCATGGGCTGAATTATATCACACACACAAATATCAAAATGATATATGTCTATCAAAGAACAAAAGAACAATAGAAATCAAAGCAACAGGAGAACGAAAAAAGGGAAAAAAGAAAGTGGTTTTCAAAAGATTTGGTCTTCGTATTCTTTTCATTTGAATGAAAAAAGAAGCAAATCTCAAGCAGTTGCTCAGGAAGCTTGATAAGATAAGCTCTAACAATTTTCTTGTTCTGACATTTTCTTGTTCTGAAAAAAGGTATGTAAAAAAACAACACACCTTCAAAACTAAAAAGGCCCAGAAAATATATCTGCACATATGTTTGTCCGTATATAAACCAAGACACATTAAATATCAAACTAAAAGATTCACCTTTGAGTTGCCATCAGTCAATTCTTTATAGTTTATACCATTGATGCAAGCAACAGCTTCGTGGGTTGAGAAATCAACAAACCCATAGTCCTTCCTTTTACCAGTTGACAAATTCCGAGTCAGGACAATTCGCACAACTGCCGACAATCTTTTATCTGCTCCCTAATTTGGCTTTCATTCCATTGAGGATACCCATCAAGAAATATTGTCTTCACATGGACCATTATTTCTGGGTCAGCCTCACGTAAGGGCTCAGCAAAAGCTACTTTGACTGTTCTCTCAGAGGACCAAATACAACATCAGACTTCTGAAGCCTTTTGTAAACAGTCTATGGCATCAACATGACAAGAAAACTCAATGAATGCAAAACCACAACTCAACCTTCACGTTGAATATCTGGGACAAGGTTAATATTCTCAATACCTTCAACAGCATAATCTTTCAGCTTTTGCTTAATCTGCCAACCCACAGAACATAAAGGATGAGTAATTGAACCTGACAAGTAGATAAGCACTACAAACTAGATACTTAAAGCCTCCTTTGTCCATGTATTACAGATATTTCCCACAAACAATGTGTCATTGTCCTCACTTGGTGCAGTCCCAATTGCTTTCAACAAATCTGTTAAGAAGGAAAGCTCAGAATATATCTTATAAGGACCTAAAACATAAAATAGAACAGATCTACAAAACAGGGCTCATCATATCGGACAAAGCCTGCTTTGCATGTTCCTTGTTAGCAAACTTCACAAATGCATACCGCTTATTCCTATTATTTGAAAAATTCTTGTGCAATCGAACTTCAACTATCTCCAATCCTCTCAAAAACCTTTCTAACATGATCCAATCATGTTCAATTAAGTTCCTAGCATTCGTCTGCCAATGTCTCAGTTTCTTCAGTAGGCTCCTCTATATCCTCATCTAGAAACTGTTCATCCTCATGCACTCCATAGGCTACTTGATCCCCATACTCCTCATAACCATCATAACTTCCATAATCATCCAGTTCAGGTTCAGCCATACTGACTTGTTATATTTATATTCTTAGCTCATCTGGGATTTAAAGTTGTAACCCTCAAAAACTGTTTGGGATTATCTCATACATACTTATGAAGGGCGCCTTTGAACTCACATACCATTTTGTATTTTTATTCTTAGCTCATTTAGGATCTAGGAATGAAAAAAAAAATGGTTTAGAATTATTTACCCATTTATATTTGTATTCGTAGGCCATGGGTAGAACTCACCATGTGGGGCTTAGGATTATAATTTTCAAAACCAGTCTAGGATTATATAGGCCTTTTATCTTTTTATTCACAGCCCATGGAGAGGTCTCTTAGGTCATATAGGATTTTGGATGATAACTCTCAAAGTCTAAGATTGTATACCCATTTATATTTTTAGTCTTAGCCCAAAGGTAGAACTCACTCTCAAAAATTGAATTGTGAAAGGAAGGTGCTCGTGGGCTTACATGTCCGTTTTTATTTTTATTCTTCATTGATAAAATAGTTATATTCTCTTATTTTATGCCAAGGAGTCAAAACCTAAACGAATTGCATCTTGAATGTAAAAAATTACAAGCTAACAACATCCCCAAATGGCTTGTTGAAGGCCTTAATTTGTGTCCACGCTTAGGCAAACAGCTTTGATTTCCCTATTTGACATTCAAAATCCTACACCTACTCCATGTGAGAAGTTGAGTAATTGGCAAACTCAGCTATCTTTCAAATCCATGTGAGATCCACCATGGTCTGCAACAAAACACCAAGAGAGTAAATTCTAAAATAGTTAAGAATTTATATATATAGAAATTTGTGGTACTCATTTCTAGAAGACTAAAAGAAAATTAATAACAAGTGCTTTAGCAGCCTGATTGTTTGCTTGCAAAAGTGAATGAAAAATGCTTTTCAGCCTCAAGATCATGGAACCTAATACCTGAGTTGTAAATGACAGTAGAATGTGAATTTAGTTTCTGAATAATTTTCCCACAAAAATATCTGATGGTATAATTTCTTTAATTGTATATTGAAATTTAATTTGCAAGTTATAAACTTAGCTCCACATAAAAGGTCTTGTTTAAGATGGAAATTCATCAGTGTGAAGGAGGTCTTTGGATGATTAACAAATCCAGACATTTTTATATTATGCAGGAAATTAGACTCAAAAGCTAAGCAATCATGCTGTCTTCCACATCTCTGAATAAACATTGCTACTGAAACAATCTCTATCCTTGTCCTTTTGGGAAGTTCATTTTATTTCCTTTCTGTAGTTCCTTCTGAAACAAAATAACCATTGCTAGTAACTCTCTTCTGCATGAAAGTAGTCTTATCCATGGACTACAAAAGATTTGTCTTCTATTTTGCTTTTTTTGTCTTTTAACAATTTAGTTAGTATGTATGAATGAAAGCAAGCATGCAATTACACATACTACATAATAAACTTGCTAGTTCCAAATGCATATCATATGATGAAATTAATTATCACTATTGTGCATCATTGAAGATTTATATTCCTTACTAGTGCATATACATCCATTTTCAAAAGCCTTGTGGGTGAGAAACTAGATCACATTGCACTCTCCCAGAGGTAGGCCGAATCAAACCTGAAATATTGCACAAGTTTGAGTGAGTTAAGCATGCCTTGCTGTGGTTGAATCTAATGTTTGATAATAAGTACATTCTCACCAGTCAAACACAATTTCTTAGTCCTTAAAATTTTTTACCTTTTGTATGTAATAACATTCATTGTCTAGTATGTTTCCTATCAAAATGAAGAATTAATGGTATACATCCCAACAAGTGTTTTGAAAATGATGCGACAAGTGAGTTAGCATTCATCAATTGAATAATGAATATTTAGGATTTTGAAACTCATTTATAATACTTCTTAATTGCTTACATGATGAATGTCATATCATTTGAGATACATTTTTAAGGATGTCTAACATTACTAAGAAAAAAGGAAGGATTCATGGTCTAGTGTGGGGTGGTTAATTTTTTTTTTACTAGCTGGCTTCAGAAGTGGTAAACTAATAACTACGTTCCCCAACTTATCCCTGTAGAACAATTTGGCTGATTGGGTTTTGCCATTCTTTATTCTATGTTAAATTTAGGTACTGTGGATCCTAAGGTGCTACTGGAGCTTTTCTCAATGTATCATGATTGGCAGCAAGATAATGTCCAACAAATTAGCAAGAGACAGGTTTGCTTCTCGAATCATAAATTTTGAGAGTTCAGGACCAATTCAGTAAATATGGTTGACTTAAAGATTGCAAAGGCATGGGGCGAGTTATATCTAATGTGGATCCCACTGAATTTCATATGGGGTCTTTTTATTTCTATTCGTGGATCTGGATTTGAATTGGAATTTAATACATAAATCTGCCTTGAAGACATTCGAATGACTTTAGTTAAGAGTAATAATACACATCCCAAATAAGTATGCCAAGTTTTCCATTCCAAGTGATCATTTGATCTATTTGATTGATTATATTATATTTATTTTATCAAATTTGAAGAATTTAATAGTTTTCTCTAGGTAACTATTATTATGTACGGTCATAAGAGTCATTGTACTAATGAATTGGGACTTTAATGGGTATTTTTGAAACTTATGGGACTAATCACTGAAGCCCAAATGTAATGGATTTACATATCCATTCTGCCATTATTTAATTGTAACTTTATTTGATTCTATACAGACGGTAGTCAATATGCACTATTCTGGTTGGACTTGGATCCACACTCAGGATTATGACCTGTCTGATGCTTTTCTAGAGGGCTTGAAATGCAGAACCGAAGGCTTATTCACTGATATAATAGTCTTTTTGTGTCTGATGCCATGACGACTGATTCTCTACTAGAATATTTGATCGTTCATACATTTCTTATTTTTGTGGGTATTAGTCATAAAATAGAGAGTCCTTGAGGTTTGCCCTTGATTTGAAAATTCCTGTTTTGCTTTTTCATTAATAATGTTATGATTAGCATCCAATTAAAATGAACTTTCAAGAAAAAAAAGAATTCTTGTTGCATAAACCTATACCACATTGAAAATTGTTGCAGGAAGAGATAGAAAACAAGATTGAAGTTAATGACGCTCTGTCAATCAAACTTCTTCAACGGTTTCCTTACTCAGTGTCAACAATAAAGACAACTTCACAGCATCTATCTGAAGGTAAATTAATCAGAATCAGTTTTGCTGTTCTGTTTCAATTTCTTTCAGGTTTGTTAGCTTTATTCATTGGAAAAGCATGCAGTTCATTTGTTGCAGGTGGAACTTGGGGAGCTTAAAGGACGGTTGACCGAGGTTATCAGTAACTTTGATGCACTGTGCAAGAGAATTGCTGCTGAGGCACCGGAGTCACTTCGGGCATCCATCCAGCCATTTGCTGTCACTGCCGCTGATTCAGGAGTTGACTGTAGCTCATCCTCCTTGCAAAAACATGAGGCAACTTAGGCGGATTTTTTGCTTTATCCGTGTACTTGTTTTCTTTCTTATTACATATAGTTGAAATTGAGTTTGTTGATATCAATGCTTTATTCACTTTGTTCCTACTAACATTTGGATGACATTGTTTGGGCATTGAGTAAACAAAGCCTTCGTTTTAATTGAATGTAAAGACGCTTCCAAATTGTCTCATGCAAATGTTATATTCATCCTGTTTGTGAAATGTGTGATTACCAACATGAATGCATAGTAATGCTACACTTGAAAAGAGATATCTAAGAAAAGGGAAAGGCGTAATAACAAACCCTCAGCGAGATACTATGCTGCTTACTTTGGAAAGTTATATGAAGCAAATCGGCCATAAAAAGAGGCAATCGCCGTTGCAAACGACCGATACATCTGGTTGCTTTCGGGAAATTAATCATCATCCCGGTGTATCCTCCTCGCCGTTGGCCATAGGCTAACCGTGCATGTTGAGTATCAGACATAGCATGTGCCCTAATTAAACACTGTAAATTGAAGGGTAGATCGCATGT
Organism: Trichilia hirta; assembly: GCA_035221805.1. Lineage (NCBI taxonomy): Eukaryota > Viridiplantae > Streptophyta > Magnoliopsida > Sapindales > Meliaceae > Trichilia > Trichilia hirta. The sequence continues at coordinate 1,072,601 of JAWDEX010000021.1, forward strand.
TTGATTTAAAACATCACGGCAACCGACGCACTATAAACTAGAGCGATCAGATCCAATGTTAAAATTGATCCACCCGCCCAAACACAATAAGCCCAATTAGCAGAAAAGGAAAAACCAATCGTTACTGCAATATATGTATATTCTGAAATTGAATGGATGAAGTTACGTAGATTCAAATAACATAAAACTTGATAAAACACTCAGAGAAATATTCTGCTCCATAATTAAACTATTTTGAACTCGAGAAACCACTTATGCATAAGTTCAATAATTTTCAAACTACTTAAAGCGTAAGTTCAATAATTTAACAAAAACATATCAAGGCTGCTGCTGGGCATCCATATATCCAGCATCAACAAGAACTCTCTCTCTTTTAGCTAATTCAATATCTTCATCCACCATCATCTTCACCAACTGCTCAAACCCAACTTTAGGCTTCCAACCCAGCACTTGCCTAGCCTTGCCTGAATCCCCCTTTAACTTATCGACCTCAGCTGGTCTAAAATATCTCTTATCAATCACTACATGATCTTTCCAATTCAATCCCACATAGCCAAACGCCACCTCCAAGAACTCCTCCACTGTATGTGACTCCTCCGTTGCCACCACGTAATCATCTGGTTTCTCCTGCTGTAACATCATCCACACTGCCTCCACGTAATCACCAGCAAATCCCCAGTCTCTCGACGCTTGCAAATTACCCAGAAACAATTTACTCTGTAAACCAATCTTGATCCTTCCAACCGCACGCGTAATTTTTCTAGTGACAAAATTTTCACCTCTCCTCGGTGATTCGTGGTTGAACAAAATGCCGTTACATGCGAAAAGACCGTAAGCTTCACGGTAGTTAACAGTGTACCAATGCGCAGCGCATTTGGAAGCAGCGTAAGGGGATCTCGGATGGAAAGGAGAGGTTTCGGATTGTGGAGGAGGAGTGGATCCGAACATTTCGGAGGATCCAGCTTGATAATAACGGATGTCGTTTCTACCAGTGGCCGCAATGTGAGATCTAACCGCTTCGAGGAGACGGAGGGCCCCAGTCGCTACAACATCGGCGGTGTAATCAGGAATCTCGAAGGAGACTGCCACGTGGGATTGCGCTGCCAGGTTGTAAACCTCGTTAGGGAGAATGGTGTCGAGCCAGCGACGGAGCGAGGAAGCGTCGGTGAGATCGCCATAGTGGAGCTTCATTCGGGCCTTGTGGGCGTTGTGAGGGTCAATGTAAATGTGATTAATACGCTGCGTATTGAAGTTGGACGAACGACGGATCAGGCCGTGGACTTCGTAACCTTTGTTGAGGAGGAACTCGGTTAAATAGGAACCGTCTTGGCCGGTAATTCCGGTTATCAGTGCGATTTTCCGTTGAGGCGTGGCGTCACCGTTGGTGTTGGATCCGGATCTGGATGAGTCATTTTCGGATGCCATAGATGAACAATTCGATTGATTTCTCCGGTTTCAAAGGAAAATAAGGAAGACGCAGCTATGTCGAGTGACGGTGGAGGAGAAATGCTTTATTTTATCGGTTGATGCGCCGAAGAGCCTTAATAATATAATATTGCCAATGGAGGCGTGAAGCTGTCAAAAATGGCTGAATGACAGTTTCATCGAAGGCACGGTGCATTTTGATTGGTGGAACGAAGACAGTTTGCAAAATTCTATTGGGTAGGAGATGGTAATTAGTTCACACGAGAATAATGGAAAGCACTGTAATGTCACAGCTCACTATTCTTTATTTAAAATTTCAATAGATTTAGAAATTTATTAATTCGCGTTACTACCATATAGTCTCTTAGGCTTCAACTTCGAACATTTAAAGCCACTCAATGCCCAATTGTAACAACGAATCCCTACCGTGTCGTGCCCGCCCGATTCCATCGAAAATTAATATGAAATGACTTTTTTGTCCTCCATTCTGAAAGTCGTGTAACAAATAGGTCCTCTGACTTCGAAAATATTAACATTTAAATCCTTTGTGTAGAAAAGAGCAAAAAAAAAAGTAACTGTCGAATTACGGTTACTTTCGAACACTATATATAAATCCTGCAACCGAAAATTACAATCCATATTTTTCATTCCATTTCATATCTTCCATTCAGTTCATATGAAATGAAGCAACATAAAATTTACATTGCATTTCGCTAATACCAACACAGTAAAAACGATTTTCATTCAAATTGATCGAAGACAATACTTTTCGCTCAATTTCAGCTAACCAATCACACATTCCTTCCATAGGCACTTTCTATCACACACGTATACAAACCTGCAACAGAAGATCTAATCCCAGCTATGCATACAACTGACTGTGTTAATATAAATGTAATCGAATTCAAGTTCGCAGATATTTTAGGTGTCAAAGAAAGACAATTGGCGAAGTCTCGGAAGAAATAATAAACCAAGGAACAAATAGAATATATCTCAAAACTAAAATTTAAAAGATGTTAGCCATAAATATAATATACATACTAAAATCCTATCAATTAACCGCATGCAAAACATTAAAAGAAAAAAAACTAAAAAAATCTATTTAACCTACAAATTACTAAACTCGATAATCCGGAATTTTTAAAAATCAACATACTTACAAATAAAATGCAATCAATAAGCATTAGCATTGCAATTTTATCAATTAATCCTAAACAAGCTAACCTCTCGTATGCACATTTAACCCAAAAAATAAACCCAAACAACTAGGTTTTCAAAATGACTCACATGGGGTTTATGCCATTTTTCAACAAAGTCGACTAAAATTTAATTACTATTCTGCAATTCAGCAAAAATACAACTCAAATTTTTCATGACGATCAAAACCATAAAATATTGCTTTATTTTACCCAAAAATTCTATGAACTCGACACTTAGGATTTGCATTTCAACTAAAAGTAATTTTAATCCATATTGTACGAAAACAAAGTAACATTACAAGTTTTTCGTGCATCTAATACATGGTTTATCGACGAAAAGAGTTGAGAACCCACTGTCAACTTTCGACAGCCAATGACAAACTATGAATTCAAAATTCAATCCAAATTTAAGCTTAAATTCATCTATACAACCTCAATGTAACGAAAAAAAAAAAAAAAAAAGTACTGTCGCTTGGTGGCGCGAAATCAACGACTCGAATCAGGGGAGCCGACGACTAGGAGGAGGGAAAAAAATGAATGTTGTCCCGACAAGCTTTAGTGGGACGAGGAGGCAATTTGTAGGAATTTTTTTATCCGACAAATTTAAATGACTAAATCGTCCTTTTACACCGTAACGATTTTTAATGGAATTGGATGGCGCGGAGAGGACTCATTTGTTGAAATTGGACATAATGTGTCCTTAAATATTTGACGTTGAAACCTCAGGGATTAATTGATTGTTAAGTCTTTATTAATTCAAATCACAAAATCGTTGTAAAGTTAATTATCAATCTGATCCTATTAAATGTCATTTATTTTAAATTTGGATATAATTGATTAAAGTATGGTGCTCCTACCACATTTATCATCCACAATGTAAGAGTTGCATATATTTATAGGATAATTAAAAAAATAAATAAATAATTATAAAAATTAACCATCTAATTCACCTGTCACTTTTTTCTCTAAAAAAATAGTAAATCTACAAAGCGATGACGTTTTTGGGATGACTTGAGAAACATTAAAGGTGTAATTTTAAATTACCTCATTTTTCTTTTTTTTTTTTCTTTTTTAAACATTTTTATAATGCAAGAATTACTACCATGTCATTTGAGAAATCTCGCCTCCCTGTCCCAATTTTGAAGTCATGGTTTAATTTTCGCGGGGCCATTAAGCAGTCGTGAAACGTATGGTCAATGCCTTCAGTCAGTGTGAACCCGCTGTCAGGATGAGCCTTCACGCGTCGACGAGACGAATGGCAGAAGCTCCATTATGCTTGGCTTTCTTACTCCACATAGACTTAAAACCAGACGATGACAGATCGCCTTTGGATATGGGCAAAAGCTACGGCCAAATTTTTAAGGTTTCTCTTTTGCTGCTGAAATTTCCCAAATCAAATCTGGCCATTTTTTTTTTTTAACCAGTTCTCGTTTCTAATTTCGAATGAAAGTAAGTAGATAAATGCTTGGTTATATAATTTCCATCTACACGTTTTTTAGGTGAATTTAGTTGAAAAAAAAAACAAAGAAAATGAGGCCGGGGTTTCTTATTAAAAGTGGGATGAAGATTTGGTATTCTACTGCTCTTAGTCTTAGAGGAGTGTCGGTAAGGGAAGGTTTAATGCTAAAAAATGTAATGGCAAAAGCACAAAGCTTTGGCATTGTCCATGGCCTACAGGTAACATATGAACAGGATGCTCGGGAGGTGTCTGCCAACAATGATTTTATGGAAGGATTATCCTATGAGTGAATGCCTTTCATGTGAGATTTTGTTTTTAGGCCACGTTTTGTACAATATGAGACAATGAAATAAGTTTGTTAATGGCTCCTATATTACACACAAGTATACATGTTCACATGCACATGTATAAATGCAACTATATAGTACGCAATTTTAATGGATGCTGTCCTGATGCATGTAATTGAAAATTGGTAGGAATTATCATTGTTGCATATTGGGTATCAGGTCCAGAAAAGGCACTGAGAATCAGTACGCCACTGGCTCCATCCATCTCATTCTAGACTGTATAGCAATATCTACCAACCTTTTGTGATGAATCAGTGTTCCCATGCTGTTTGGAGCACTAATGTATGTCCATAGCTGTGCCTTGCAAACTAGCTGCCACTGTTTCCTCGTTAGTTGAGAGAGCAAAGCAAGTAATATCCAACTATGAAGGCATAATTGGACACTAAAATGCTTGAACAATAATAAACTGATTTCATTAGTAGTATTAAAATTTGATACTATAGCATCTCCCACAATGATTGATACACGGCAAGCAAGAATATATTCTTAGGGTTCTGAGTTTCCTTTGCTACCTTCTTATTTGATTTGATTTTAATGGTATGTGACGAAGCTAGGAGGACAAATGACGTACCATTTTATATGGTTTACACTTAGTATTTTAGCTTCCGGATGGAAGTATGGATAGATTATATTAGATGCTTGTTTTTGTTCAATGGGCTGATTTCTTTCTTGTTTTCCTGCGTGTTAGTTAGTTACACTGCTCAGTTTTGCCTACTGTTTACTTTTCAAGGATAAAGCATCATCTTAAATCTTAGGCTGTGCCATGTTGCTTTTAATTTCTCTTTCTCTGGTGCTTCTGCAATACATTTGCTTATTGGGTTCTAATTTATTTTTCTGCACTGCCATCTATGCTGTAGCCTCTCATTACTACAAGATTAAGCAGCTATAAACATATTGCAGGAAAACAAGAAGTTTAATGTAAAATGAGTATATTAGAATCTTAGTTTTAGTTTTTTTATATTCTTATTTGACCTCACAAAATCAGTGGATTTCTGAAAAATAGGACCACAGAAATTAATGTTTGCCAGCAGTTGGAGATTTAGTATTTTGTATAATAATTGTTTTCCAATGTCTTATGAATACTTTGACTGCAAACAACTTTTTTTAGGCTGGAAAATAACTGATATCTAACTATATTAACTCGTACAGTCCATAGCTTGATGGTCGTAGAAAGTTATCATAAGAATTTAATCACAAGGCACTTTATGTGATATGAGTGGTTGTTATATGCACATTATAGATATGTCTATGCTGCACAATATCTCCTACCGGAATTTGCTTTGGCTTAAAGCAAGCAATGAATTATTTGAGCAATTTACATATATAATGAGAATGAATATTCTTATTATTATAGGTGACAGCTTAGAACTGAACTTGGGGGTGGCTGATGTGTGAGATACAAGCATTGGATGCTATAAAAGAGGAAAAATGGAAATAAACCGTAGAGGTCTTTCAATTCTTTTGTATATAGAACAAGTAATCATAGCCGTTGGAGACTATATATCAATTCCTACCAGTGGAAAGCAGAGGCAGAGAAGCTTTTAAATTATATGTCTGCGTCCTCCCCAATGAAGAATAGTTTATTGGCAAATATTAACGAGCATCAATATAGTTAAGTGGCTTGTTGATTATTATTTTTGATTGCTGTTTTCTTAGACTAGCTACTGGTTTCTCTTGTCACCTGTTTTTTGCACAATAGAATTAATTTATTTGGTATTAAATGTACAAATCATCATATTGCATTTTGAGCCACTTCTAAACCTCCTTGTAGTCTGTCAATTATCAGGTATGTAGTTGCTCTATATCAGTGCTAAAGAAAATAATAATATATTCAATATTTTCAGTTGGCACTTATCTGTTTAGTTTAATGTCTTTTTTAGTCTTCAATAATCTTTTCTGTCAGCTCATAACATTAGAAGCAACAGTTAAAAAGTGTTCAGAAATTACTAACCTTTAGTGGGGGCTACTCTTGTTTCATTTGTATTGACATTTAGTGATTTCATCTTACAGACTATTTAAACTAAAAGTCACAATACCTTAATCCCAAACATGTTCTTAATATTTCATTTCCAAGTATATTAGGCTTATATTGAACTTATAATTATTTTTTGAATGCATTGAATAGTATCTACTGCATACTAATTTCTTTTAACTCTTACGTTTACTTGTTCAACTTCATGTTTTATTTATATTTCCATCTCCTTCATATATAGTTTATAGATTAATTATATATATGTTTATAATTACTGTAAACTTTTTCTTTTTCATGGAAATAATTATATATATGTTTAAAATCCTTTATTATTAGGAGCAAATATAATTCAAATCACTAATCAAGCTAGGTTAATTATAATTAACATCATGTAAAATTCTTTATGAAATATCAGTTCAATGACATGTATTTCTATTTAGCGAATTCATATAATTATTTTTTAAGATTTTATGAAAAAATTGATTGATTTTGTTTATTTGGGATTATCTTTTTGTCTTGCAATAGCATTATCTTTTATCAGAACCCTAGCTAGTATTGCTTCTTCTGTTCTAAAATTTTAAATTTTTTCAAATTGATATTAAGTTTTAGTTGCTCAAAATCAAAGTTCATTGTGAAAAATTGTAAAGAAGAGAAATTAGATTAGGCTACTGGGGTGCTTGGGAAATGGAATATGTATTCTCAAATCTGCTGAAAAATCTACTTCTTATTACTTATGATTTGGATTCGAGGGTTTTGTCTCAATTGACAATTTTTATTTATATTCATGAACAAATATAATCCTTAATGAGTGGTTTGTATTACAGAGTGTGTACTTTATTAGTCATGAGTAAATACGTTTTGTTTATTGTGTTGAACTTATAAATTAATTAACTTAATTTGATAAATTCTTTTGGATTACACACTTTATTCATAACAATGTATTAAAATATAATTTTTAAAAGGCTAATATTGTTTATTGCACATATTTTAATTTTAAAATATTAGTTTTATCATTCAACCTAATTAACTTTTTTTTATTATGAATAATAATACTATAAATGCCGTCCTACTGTGGTATTAGTGTAACAAAAATTTATTTTTTTTATCTTTTATTTTATTATAAAAAATTTTACAAATAAATTCTTTTTTTTTTAAATTAAAAAAATTTAGAAAAAAAAAATATTTAATTTAAACTCAATTAAAAATAAAATTTTAGCTAAAATTATTAAATAAATAAGCTAATAAATATAAATACTCAAATAGTTGATAGTATTATAAATGAATTTATGTGTTAAGAGCACTAAACTGATTTTTGAGTCTTAAAATTAATACCGCTAACTTTAAAGAAGATAAATTATAATTATCATACAAAAATTATTTAAACAATAAAAATTTAAATTTTAGAGATTATGAATGATAAATTGCTAAGATTCTTTAGGTAAATGATCATAATTATGGTAAGTGGGTTAACGGACTTAGAAAGTTTAGGGAAGGTAAGTGATAATTATTAAATAAATATTATCTAGGTGATAATATTTAAAATCTTAGAAGAGAAAAATGATAAATTTTCTTACTAAAAATAAATGAAGGGAATTAAAAGACAACCAAATACCATTATGCTAGGTTAATTTGTACAAAAAAATTTATATATTTAATATTATTTTAAAATTATATAAAGTAATCTCCTAGTATTTTAATTTGTAGTAAAATTGAAAAAGATATCTGGTACCAAATCGTCGCCAGTTTCCTTATTTCTTTGATAATAGAGTGGGCTATTTTTGTGGCATCGATTGTATAAGTTCCTGAAGAGGGCCGGACGAGTGGAATGAGGGAGAGCCGCTCGTTCGACATATGAGAAGTGTAGCAGCCTAGAACCTGGCAAAGTAACTATCAATTAAGAATGCATATGTTTTAGATTGATCAACTATAATCAGCTTTTTTCTCTTAAAAAAAAACTATAAATTATAATCATAACTGCTAAATGTGAATCATTATGCTATTCAAAATTATTAATTAAACTAATTGCAATTACCAAAAAATTCTACAACATTAAGAGATAATTTCAAGTATTAATAATCAAATTGAGATTGTTCATTAGATGAACTGAGTAAAATGAACTTTAAATAAAATCAAAGATGCATAATTCTCATTATCTACTCTTTTCTATATCACATATTAACTCGTACTTGCATATCTTGTAAAGCACCCCATTTTTTTTTTTCTTATCATATTTTCTAGCGGTTGTGGGTTTTATATATTCATAATAGAAATAACTATTTAATGGCTCTCTATTATAAGAATTGAATCTTGTCATCTTAATTCTGTAGAAAAATTCGTTTAACACGTTTATTGCGGTTTGTGTTCGAGTGGGATACATGTATTTTCTCATCTGCATTCTGCAGTAAAGAAAGAATCTGATTCCCGTTCGGCTGTCATTTCTTGCTAAAGCAACCATGCATTCCAGTAACATCAAAACTTTTGGGTACCTGCATCGTAGAAACTCTAAAATTTTATGGATGCTTTTTCTTCAACCATCCAAAAATTTTACGGATGTTCTATTATAGAAACCATTGAACCAGTTAACAAAAGTTTCTCAATATTTATCTTCAATTTTACCAACAAATTACTCAAAATTAAGGTTGAAACTAATTAGGGGACAAATTATGCGAGTTTTTAAGAAAGAGAATTCTTTAACAGAGGAGTTGTTTCATTCAAAAACACAGAAAATATCCGAAAATCTTACAAAATATGTTTCTAAAACAAGTATATTCTTCAATTGGTTAGCAAAGAGAATTCGGTGTTGATTAGAAGCATAATTAATCATCCAATAATAGTTATTTTGGGGTTTTGTCACAAGAAAAGTCAAGAAAAAGTGAAAATATTAAATGATTCACCTCCCACATATATGCGTCCACAAAACTTAAGTTCATGTACCGAAATAGTTTAGAAAAACATTAAATTAATAGAAACGTAGTTTTTTTTTATTAATTTTTTGGGTAATTTTTCAAACATGCATACTGTATGAAATTAATATTGACACGCTAATATACAGTATGAGTTTGGTGTTACTCCAAGGAAAACGATCCATTTGGTAAAAAGGAGTCACTGATTATTTAATAGAGGTTATATCAAAAGTTCTTAATTATATATATATAAGAACATATAAGTGGAACATAGAGAGAGAAACAAAATAAAAAGATCTAGAAGTGGGACGGGATGGTTTTGCATAACAAAAATAAAATCATTTTTTTCAACAGTTGTCATCAATGCCCGTTATGTTCTTTTTATCAGTGGATTATCTCACATTAATAGAAAATCTTTGTATCCATTAGATATGCAAAGACATTTAACCAAATGAATTTATGGCCTTTGGATTTTATGTACGTCCCACGACAAACATACCCCATCTCATGGCCAAAAAAGGAAAAAATCTAGGGTCTGTGATTGGCGTTGACGTTACGGTATTTGGCAAGCGAGAGGAGAGAAAGAACGAAAGGTTTCTAGCCCTAGGATGGCAGTTTACTGTTTACATGTTTAATCTATATAATGGAGCTCTTCCTGTATTTTTGAACTTTTACATGTGAAGTCTTTAGCTGAGGAATAAAGTTGAACTTCTGTTTTTATTTGTAGAAAGTCATTTACATATTTCGTTTTCACTCTATGCTCAGTGTTTCGTGAGGGTTTAATCTGGTAACGTACACGTGTAAAGGAAATGTGTGGCGACAAAGCTTCTAGTGTTAACATGGAGTCAAGAAAGCAGCTAGACCTGAATGAATTTTCTTCAGATGAATAACATGATGAACTTCTTTTACAGGTATTCTGTATTCAGGTTTTTTGTTCGATGAGTCCCAGGTATTCTTTAAACCTTTTTATTCTTCTTCATTAGTTTTACTGGCTATGAGATTTCAATTTTTTGTTGGTGTTTTCTTAGTTGATGACATGCTAAAGTTCGTGAAAAATCTTTTCTGCTCAACAATGATTTTTGACGAGCTCTTACTTCATGTTCCTTTTTAACATGTGTTTTCCTCCAGTACTTCGAAACTTCCTTTCCTTACAACTCAATGCAACGATCTAATATATATAGGTCATGGAGCTTCTGGATAATTTTTTAACACGAACAAGGATTACCTCTTTTTGAAGTTTTTGTAAATACATATTTCAAAATTTCACTATTTGACTCTGGTAGACTTGAGAATTTTGTTGACAGAAACATGTAGCTACTACCAGTTAAAAATAATAATTAATTGTTGATTAGTTGAATTTTGTTGGGCTTCTTCTTTTATGATCTACAGAAAAATTTATCATTAGCAAATTGAGATGAAAGAGATAATATATGCATAAAGTAAAAGATGCAAAAAGTAATAACTGTTGGGCAATAGAGAAATAGATATTGATAACTAATGAAAATAGAGTAGTACAAGGACAGAGTATTTTTGTATTTCAAACATCAAAAGAAAATCTAATTGACACTCTGTGAATTTATTCAAACTTAAATTGATATTTATACAATCTTATAAAAAACTTAAATGCATAAAATTCTCAACAAACACATATCTTTCGTCATCCAACTGGACTAACACTAATGCCTTAAGAATAGGTCATATTTTGAATCATTCTTCAACATTCTCTTTTGATTCAAAATTACATATGCCAAGCAGTTGTCTAAAATAAACAAACTTGTTTTTTATCGACGACTTTGTTAAGACATCAATAATCTATTCTTCAGTGCTACAATAACACAAATTAATTTCACCATTCACTACTAACTCTGATAAAATGGAACCTTATATCTATATGTTTTGTCCAGCCGTGAAAACTTAGATTTTTGGTTATGGAGATTGCTGCTTTGTTATCACAATAAATTTCAGTTGTCCCTTCTTATTTTTGAAACATATCACCAAGTACTTTTCGAAGCCAAATAGCTTGACATGCCACCGAAGTTGCTGCTTTGTATTTGGCTTCAGATGAGAATAAAGCTATAGAGGCTTGTTTCTTTGAACTCCATGTAATAACATTTGACCCAAGAAAGAAACAGTTTGCTAATACATTTCTTCTATCATCTACAGAACTTGCCCAATCACTGTTCGTATAACCCCTTAGCTTGAAATTTTCAGACTTTGTATACCATAAATCATATGTCAAAGTGCTTGCGACATATCCTAAAATTCTTTTTATTGCACCATAATGTACTTTTGAAAGATTTTGCATAAATCTTGAAACTAAATCCACCGAAAAAGCTAAGTCAGGCCGTGAATTTGTCAAGTAAATCAAGTCTCCCACTAGGCTTTGAAATTTTCGTGCATCAGCTAACTTGATTCCATCATCTTGGTTCAACTTCTCATTTATATTTATTAGTGTCACAGTAAGTGAGCAGTGTAACATGCCAAATTTTTGTAGTAAGTCTCTAGCATATTTTTGTTGAGTAATAGATATGCCTTTCTCAGTTTGTATTACCTCCAAACCGAGAAAATAATACAGCTTTCCCATCTCAGACATTTCAAATTTAACCATGACGTGTGACTTAAAAATAGCTACCAAGTCTTGTGAAGAACTTATATATATTATGTCATCCACGTATAGGCAAATAATAATAAAATCAGTATTTTTTCTTTTGATATACAATGTTGGCTTATTTTCACTTCTTGTATAACCATTCTTTTAAAGATAACTATCAATTCTTTTATACCACGCTCGTAGAGCTTATTTTAAGCCGTATAATGCTTTCTTTCACTTGTACCTATATTTTCTTTGCCTTTAATAACAAAACCTTGAGGTTATTCTATGTACACTTCTTCTTGTAACTCTCCATTCAAAAATACAAACTTGACATCAAATTGAAAAATGGGCCATTAAAACTAAGCTACAATTGCCAAAACCATCCATACGATTTCAATTCGAGCAACAGGAGAGAATGTGTCATCAAAATTAACTCTTTACTCTTGAGCATAGCCCTTAGCAACAAACCTTGCCTTATATATGTGTAAACTTTCATCTATATGTAATTTGGTTTTAAATATCCATTTCAAACCAAATACATTTTTTTTATAAGGGAGCTTTACCAGTTGCCATATTTTGTTATATTCAATAGCTGTTAGCTCTTTCTTTATTGCTTTTATCCAATTATCACTTCTTGTTGCCTCTTTAAAAGTCAATGGATCATATGCAACAAGAGCAAATTGCCATGATTCATATATATCAATGAGTGATCGCGCCCTTCTTGGCAGCATATCTAAAAATTTTCCTGAGTTACTTTGATTAATTGAGGTAGAGCTTGAAGATGATGTATCTCTTGAAGTGGTTGTTGATGGTGTCGCTACTGGTGCTCTTAAATTCATAGAATTCTAGACTTAATCACTTGGTATTGAAGTTGCTGGTATAGTGGTTGATAAAATAGCCGAATTTTCAACTTTTTGCATAGTATTATAAAATTCTTTGATGGAATTTTAGAGCTGCTCAATTATGCTTTTCAATTTTAAAATTAACGATTTAAATTTTAAATTCATGTATAAACACTATTACAATCTATTGATACTCTAATGTACGTAGCAAATCTGAACCAGAGGGAGCCAATAGCACGTCTTTATTTTTAATCTTAATACTGTTAATAATCTTTTGAACTTATGTTGACCAAAACCTGCGGAAAGGGGAAACCCTGTTCCTACGTTTCCACGTTGGAATTCCAAATATTAAAGGTTTTGCCATAATATGCAAGAATTGGAAAACCACTATTACCAAATACCTCACGAATTAACATGATGTCATTGCAATTTGGAACCAATATCTTTTTGTATTGGCTTCAAATATTTATTAATTTTATTAGTTAAAAGCTTAAGAATAATGATCTTTTCCAACGAAATTGCTGCTAATAAGGGAGAGAAGGTGTTATTTCTCCTTTGGGTTAGACAGTTAATGTGCACAATTAAGAGTCAACGATTAATTAATTATATTGTTAAAAAAAATAATTCTCTCTTTCATAAAATGAAACTTAATTATATTTTTGTAAAATTTAACTATTACTTAATTATGAGATCCAAAAAATTAAAAATTAATTAATTATATTTTTAAATCAGTTTTATAATACGTTTATCGTTATGGAGACGATGATTGGAGTTAATTACTTTATCCATAAAATATATTATTTTTAAAAAGTCAAAACAAAATTCATTTTAATGATTGGTCAGACAGAAAGATTTTGAAGGAATGTTTAGCGTATTTATCTCCGGACCACAGCCGTCGGAGAAATTCCACTCCACTCGACTCAAAGCAACCAAAATTTTGGGTGGTTTAGAAAATTATTTTTAAACTTTTTAAGAGAGAAACTTGTCAAATATATTATTTTTTATTTTTTTAGTTCACAAAATTTATATTTCTTAATAATTTTCTATAGGAATAAAACTATTATTATAAATAAGGACTATCAAATTAATATTTTTTGATAAAAGAAAACTTAGTAGTTAAAGTTATACCTTATAAATATATTTTTTATTATTCTTATTGTAAAATTTATCTTCTCTCTTGTGAATTTTTTTTTTTTTTTGAAATTATAAAAAATTTTCATATAAGTTTGGTGTTCCATTTTTGTTTTCTTTTGTTTCTTTGTCTTTTTTTATTATTTTTTATTACTTAATCTCTATTTTTTACGCAACAAAAATATTTTACTGAAAGAAAATATATCAAATGTACCCAACTTGGCGAACATTTGATAGATTTCTTAGATTTTAAGTAAATTACAAACATAGAGCTTAACTAAATTGTAAATACCAAAAGTCTTTAACTCTTTTATGAAACGTCCATCAAAATTCTTTCAATATATAAAAATTACTATTTAAAGTTTTTTTTTTTTTGTTAAAAATTTTTATTGATTTAAGATTTAAAAAATTATAATTTTTTGTTGAACTTTCTTCTCTAATTTTTTAAATAAATTGATATTCATTAAAATATAAAGTTGACTTTTTAAAAATATGGACAAGACAAATAATAATCTCCACAAACAGACAAACTAACAATAAAATTGATATCTTTATCCATGGTGTTTTTATATCATATAATCACCAATAAAAAAGATATTAAGATAACTTTAGATATTTTAATTATAGTATATAACTTTTATAAATAGATAGATGGATAGATTTTCACACATCTTTACCACTTTCCACATTTATTTCTCTCTTTCTCCTTTTCAACTAAGGCTTTTTACTTTTTGTCTTCTTAAGAAGATAATTGCCTTTAGGAATCTGTATTTGCTAACTTTGTAAGTATTGGAATAGACTCATCGAAAACGATCTGGCATCTCCCTCGAGAGTTGTTCTCTTTTCCTGTTTCAAACACTCATTTTCATTCTATATTTATTTGTTTTTATATTCTTTGCTAGTGTTGGATTTAGAGGCCATTTGATAGCCAGTTCTTGAGCTTGCTCGTACTGAGTCATTTTCACCAGAAAAACACAATTTGTTATTGTGGAATATTATGTTGTGTGAACAATAGATATTATAAATATTAATAGAAGCAAAAGGGACCAACTAAAAAAATATCTAGAACAACCTTTGTAACAAATTCAACATATGGTTCATTCTCATTGGGCCTTATTTACATTACAATAATTTTAGAAATATAAATTAATGTTATAAGGTTATATCTTTTATTATAAAGCCTTATTTATAATAAAATAATATTAAAAATATAAATTTTTATGAAAATTGATATTTGTTATCACATATTTTATACAATTTATTTTATGATTTTTTTTCGTAAATATATAATATATTACATATTAATATAATCCCATCATGTGTTTTTTTTTTAAAGTGTATTATCGTGTTTATTAAATAAATTTCATATAATCTAACACTAAGTATACTCATTTATACTGTTTATAAGTAAATCAAGCTTTTCTTTTCTTTTTTTTACTTTTTTTTTTTTCCCCTTTTTAGTTGAAACCAAGCGTTTACCCAAAAAGGAATAATCGAATAGATGATCAAAAGAAGGATCGAAATGACCAAGGAGAGCTGATCACAGATCAAGTGGTGGAGATCATCTCAATCAAATAAATAATTTATAATAATAAAATAGGTCCATTTGTACCATTTTTTTTACTCTAAATAATTTTTTAATTTTCACCAAAAAAAAACTTTTTTTATATACCTTTATAAATATTCAAAAGTTCTTAATTATATTTTTTTATTGTGTATATTATTTTTTCATTCTACCCTCATCAAAATATTTATCTTACTAAATTTTAAGTTAAAATAAAATTTAAAATGATTTATATGATACGATAATTATGCAATTAATTATTTCATAAATTACAAGCAAATATTATCATGCTATGCTAACCTTATGCAAAATATGAATATTTATGCAAAAAAAACAACAAAAGTTACTAAATTATAATTAATTAAATTAAAATAAAATATATTTACAATAAGAGATAATATTTCATGAACTCTATACCAAATAATTTATAAATTTTAAAGATAACTTATAAAATTAATATAAGAAAAAGTTCTTTAAGATCATTTAAATCTTTCAAAAAAATTAATTCATTTTTTTTTAAGTTGATTGTAAAAAAGAAAAAATTTAGAGTTTAAAATTAAAAAAAAAAAATTATAAGTGGTATATTTTGATGAGTGTCAACACTCAAAAGTAGGATTCATTTATAATCAAGTTCTCTAAAATTTTTAATTTAAAATTAAATATAATTTAATAGTTGACATTTAAAATTAAAATGTAATATTTACTATTATTTATTTAATAATTTTATTCACTTTTAAATTGCATAAATTTAATAGATAAAAATTTATATTATTATTTTAAATAAAGAATTTAAATCAAGAAAATTTGACTCTTCTTATATTTTTAAATGACATTATTTTTAATAATAATTTATATTAAACATGTTTTTGTAATAAAAATTTTATTAGAATAAAATTGTTCCGAATAAAAATTAGATATAAATAAATCTGCTTATAATAATATTTTATTAATTTTGATTGATATCAATCTCGTTCAACATCACGTGACACCATTTTGATTACTTCATACTAAAAATAAACTAGTTTTTGATTCAAAGGCTGGCTTCCTTTTGTCAGTCTTCAGAGTTCAGTCTACGCCACTGTCGCCTATCTGCAAAATAGTCTGTGGCCTTGCGATTCGAAAAGACGAAAGGCGAAGCGTTTTGAGCGGTTGGATAGTCTGTATTCCTAAGTCATGCGGGATGCAGCAATCGAAGTGCATGCAAACAATTGATAAATGTAAACCGCGAAACGCAAGATTACGATCGTTGAAAATTAGAAACTCATGACACGTTCCTGCCCAAGAGTTTGCCAGTTCAGTGTTCACTTGTCCCAGCTTCATCTCCACCGTTGATTCATTTTTCATTGTGTAGCGTCGAGGGTTGGTGATTACCATCTCGTCAGCCGAAGAAAAGAGAGAGAAAAAGGTTTTGTATCTCAGTGGTTTACCGATATAGTCATTAATTCTTCTCGTTTTTTATATTATCTGTCGTTTCTGGAGAAACGTAATATCTCAGTATCTCACTCTTTCTTGAGGCGAATATTCATCCTTTTGCTCTTAAAAAGTTGATACTGGCTTTGGCTTCGTTTACCCAATATATATTTCTTCATAAGTTCTCACAAGTTTCAGTTTCTTATCGGTATAATCTTTTCAGTGCATGCTTCGTGAAGTTTCATTATGGATCCTACCAAAGAAGACAACCAGAATGACATTGCAAGCGTCGTCCGAGATGAAGCTTCTGAGGTATTTAAACTAAAAAACAGTGTTGAATTTTGTGTTTTTGTTTTTTTATTGGATCATGAGTTCTGATATGTGCTCTTTCTGTTTTATTCATAATATATTTGGTTCACTTTTTCTTTCGGTTTATTATACTGTCGGCCTTGTAGTGATGTAAGAAAAAAAAAATTTACTTGTAAATGCAAAAACTTTTTCATTTTTTGGAAAATGGTATAAATGCTAAAATCTGCGAAGTGTTGATTCAGTAGCTACAGTGTTACATAACTTTTGTACTTACATATTTATGTTAAATGTCTTTCTTTAAGGTAACTATTTTCTCGTATATATACCTTTTGTACATATATATTTATGTTAAATGTTCTTTTTCTTAAGGTAACTATTTTCTCGTATATACCTAGTTGTCGATCTAAAGGAGCTCTTTAATGGAATAATTATCTGTATTGTAATAGGAGAAATTTGATGGAGATGTTCCGATCAATCCAAACCCTAACCCCAATCTCAATCCTAGTGAAAATAACAACGCTTCTACCAGTAGTACCCCTCCTCCAGTTAAGAAGCCACATTTTTTTGATTTGAACTTGGTTTATGTCGAATCAGACGATAATGACACCAAATCTGAAGTCGTTGAGCCTGCCATCCTGAATGAACTCCCTGAGGTTATTGAGTCTAACGTGAATAAAAATGATGAATCTGATTGGGACGCAGGGAATAGACCAACAACTGTTATTGACATCAGCGATTCAGATTCTGACATAACTCATGCAAGAAGATTTTCGATTCTCTTTTACTTACTGTTAATTTATTAATCTTAAAGAATATTCTTCGAGCTATTGAAATCATTTCTTTGATTAATTTCAGACATCTGATGATGGGAAGAAAACAATCCTCTTCTTCAAACCTGAGGCAGCTGGTAAGTGTACCGTACATGACTGGGGTGGAATAGACTCATTTGTGCCCTTCGTGCATGACACCGCAGAATCTTCACTTGGAGCTCAGAAGCGGAAATTCATGAATGAATTGGTCAAAGTGAGAGAAGAAAAAGTAGATGTAGATTAAAATGGAACTTCGACTATTAGCATACCTACTTACTGCAGCTTGCATTAACATAATTAATCCGGGTTTCCTTGACTTCTAGAATCCTAGATATAGAATATTTGCTTATTTCAGTGCTTGTTAATTTGTGCCCAAAATTGATCGACATTATTATTATATAATATAAATAGGTTACTGGAGCGTGCTTGTCTACTCGATTAAAATATATATTGCTATGCCAATATCAATTAATGGTTTATTGAATTATAGAACACTGATATACTGATTAGAAATACAAGTAGAACACTCAGAATATTGAATTGCTTTGATAGGAGATTTATCTATCTTTAGTTACCCATAATTTATGATTTAAGACTTCCCAGGAAAAGTTTACACGTTCGGATTATAATTAACCGAAATAGCGGCAACAGTTGCTGAAGATCATAGGAATCCTGTTCGACAATGCACGTAACTATCGAACCAATAGAAAATAAGATATGATCAGATGTGTTTTCAGTTGTCCTTACTTTTATGTAGAATGAAACTGCATATAGTGTTTGCATTGGACTGACATCTTTTGTAATAAAGAAATTAATACTAATTACAATAAATAGAATTGAGACAAAACTAGAACCTATTATTTTATCGTATCGAAATATTTTATGTCACAATTGTTCCGACGGCAGATTTTAAGAGAATTTTGTTTTTTAATAACTTAATTAATAGGTGAAAAACAAAGAATTCACTAGGTGCAATCATCTTTAAATAATAGTGAGTGAATTTACCACAAAATGCAAGCATAAGCCATAAAGCATGTATGAATTCAACAATGGTCGGCTTTTACAAAACAATGGTCGTTGCCCGGTAAAGTCCTCTAATAAAAATTACACTATTTTTTGTGTTCAAAAAACAATATTAATGCTTTTTTCCCACACATTAAATCTTTATTTGATTTTTATTAAACTTGTAAATAATTGTTTTTAAAATTAAATCAAGCTTTTACTTTAGTGGTTATACTCTAAGAGATTATTATATAATCTAATGTTATTTAGATTAATATTTTTACTTGCCTAAATGAAGCCCCCCCTTTTCTTCCTATGATTGGATCATTGATTGTCTCTGTAATTTTGTCTAGGTTTAACGTGCAAAATTATTCCTTGAGAGATTTGAAAGATAACAAAATTCTTTTAGTTTTATTATATTATTTATTTTTAATCAAATTGTAGTTTTTGCAAGTTTACTTCTTTTTGTTCAAAAATGTGTTTACCTCTATGTAGTTTGCTTACAAAACTACAATATGAATTTGAATTAATAATTCTGCATCTCAAAAAATATAAAAAATTTCTAGAAAATATTTTATTATAAAAAATAATATGCTTATATTTTATTTTGGAAAAAAAATTATTAACCCTCTTAACCTTTTGTTTAAGTATCACTTACCTTCATAAGATTTTAAAAAAGCCAATTACCTACATTTTTTTTATTGACTTGACTATTTTATTCTTATTATTTAATCTAAATTCAAGTCTAATAGATTGACAGGATCAGATTTGAAATTTACAAAACTAAAAAATAAATTTGTGTTGTGAGGCATAAACCCAAGCACCCATAAATCTCAAACAAACCTTTAACCTTGAAGTCAAATATATACTTTTTAAATTTAACTTATTAAATTATATTACATAATCTCTAACACTATTACATTGATATTGAAAAATAATAATCATTTTAATCATAAGGAATTATTTAAAAATAATATATTATAATTTTTAAATTATTACTAAAAAAAAGTAAAGTATTTGTTAAATTCACATTATTGTTAGCAACAATAATCTAAAAAAATAATAATATATTACTCAAAATAATTGATTGTGATTATTATTATTGTCGGTATTAACAATAATAAATTTTTTTAAAACTGATAATATAGTAAAAATAAAATTTTCTATTAATGTACTTATTAATTTTTTAATTTTAAATTATAAAATAATATATTTAATTTTAATATGTGTTTATATATTTTTGTGATATTATACATTGTATAAACTGTTTTGGTGTAATAGTAATTGGCAATGTAGTTTGTCCCAAGTTTTTGAGTTTGAGTCTAAAGTTTTTATAATTATTTTCCATTTTTAAGTGAACTAGTTTATATTAGTGGTTATTGATTTATTTTTAATTGTTCAAGAATAAAACTTAAAAAATTAATGGCTAAGAGGATATTGAGTATTTTTTTTAAAAAGTAGGGAGAAATAGAATATTAATACAAAAAATAGTAAAAAATGGCATTTAACCCAAATCATTAATATTTACTTTTACTTTCCAAATCAATTTGTACAACTTTAAAGAAATAAATTATTAATTTACTTATTTTTATTTTATTAAATTAGTTTTAGCTAAAAACTTTTATTATCATGTTATTGTCTGCAATTTTCATATACTACTATCAATTTAATAATGTTGATGCTTATATCGTATATTTTAAGATATAAATTATAAATTAAAGGTTTGTTTGAATTTCATGCATACATGTATTCAAGTTTCATTAATACATATTTGGTTTTGATTTTGTAAACTTGAATATTCAAGTTTCATTAATACATATTTGATTTTTGATTTTATAAATTTGAATATAGATCGAGTTAATTTATTAAATTTTAATTTAGATCAAATAATAAGAATAATATAATGTAATTAATTTTTTGAAAATATGCGGGAGGCAAGTGATAATTAATAAAAAGTTAAAGGGAATAGTCCTTTCCCTCTATTTTTAAGCATATAATCTTTTATCTTAATTACTCATTAAGATGAAAACTGTATTTATTTGAGCGCCCATGTTAGACAAGCGCATGACCACGAAAGGCTTGCATTTAGTTTTAAATTATGGCCCACAATTCTTTTAATGCTATCTAGTGGAATGTCGGACAATATGAGATACCTGCTTAGTTCCGGATATATATTTTTTTAAATATATAATGTAATAGAATGGGTAAAAAGCATTTGAAAAAAAATTAGGTTTTAGCAATATACAAATTTTTGTAAAGATCGTTTGATTGCCTTTTTGTGTGAGTTCATTCTTGGCTAAAATGATTGGAATTATATCTTCTCAATTATTGGTTTTAGCTTGAATTATATGGTTAACGGAAGTAGGCAGCCCTTCGGTTGTCTCTCTAATTTGTCATGTCATCCTCATTTCTGTAATAACCCTATTCAGGAGATCTTTGGATATCGTATCCTTCATCATGATTTTCAGAAGGTTTCCTTATTATATATCTCATTCTTCTTGTTTGGTAGTGTTCGTATCAGTTTCTCGTTTAGGGTTCAGGGTCCAGTACTACGACCCCACTCAACTTTTCTTACTTTCATATTTTATAAAAACAGGAATAAAAAATATATATATAGTAGTTCTTATATTCGAAGTATATACGTGCCAACTGAAATTCTTCAACAAATATTCAAACAAATCGATATAGGTGCCGACGAAAGCGACTCGACAATATTTGGTAAAATTTAGATTAAAGTGAACGATATATATTTTCATGTTTCAAAGGGCGATCATCAGCATTGCCATTGTTCTTTTTGTCAGTCTACATTTTCACATTTATAGAAATCCGATTGCCCATTTCATTTACGTATGTGAGAAGACATTTACTCGCTTAACCTAATGGTTTTTGACCGTTGGATTGTCTCTAATACTATTTAAAACTGATCATGATCATGAAACCATATGCCATGCACCAAAAATCATACTGCGTGACTGTGCACAATGCACAATTGTGAAAGCTAAGCCCCACAACACAAGATTCCAATTCTGTCATGCATTATGAATTGCAAATCGATAATCACTAATCGCAATCATAATATACCAATTGCCTAATCAGAATATATAGGATAAATAATGGAAATGCTTACGTACATATTGCACATGTTTCCATCAAAGGGCTGTTCTTCTGCCATCTTCATCTCCACCGTTGATTTTTTTTTTCACCGTGTGATTAACTTTAACCTGACAATTTTATCGCGTCAATCGAAATAAATCCAGCTCTAGGATTCGTAAACTAATATATAGTGTGCTGTTAGCGTCTTGTGTTCTTCATTCCTCAGTTTTAAGAAGTTATCTAGCAGCTTGGCTCATTACATTTTCAGTTACCCTTCTGGTTGATCTGTGAAGCTTGCAATCGATACCATGGAGCCCCTGAAGGAACCTAAACTGAAGGGCATTGCGTACCCAGAAGATGAGAATGAAGATTATCGGGTATTTAAAGAAAATAATTCATGGTTTAATTTATAATTTTAAGTCGCATAAATTGTGCTTGGATTCGTTTATTCTGTTCAAACAATATTTATAGTAGTCTTAAATGCATGAAAATTTAAAACTGTTTTAACTCTGTGTTCAATAGTCATACACTTGTAGGTTAGTCTTGTACTGAGGTCACACTTCCTTTTTAAACTGGAATTGTCTTTTTGAATAAAGTTCATATTCTTAGAGGGGGACCAACTAGATCTAACGAATTCTTTATATTCATTCTTTGTAGTATGCGAAATTGTTGGGTAATGAAGAGGGTAATGTTCCCGCAGCAAAGAAAATAAAAGCTTTTGATTTAAACGCTTTCCCTGATACTGAAATAGAGTGTACTGATAACATCCAAATCCTTCAGACAAGATCAACAAGTCCTCCACAAGTAAGAGGATTTTAGATCTTATCTACTTGTAATCTTTAAGAATATTTAATTTGTTGTGAAATTTATTTTTCTTAAATTGAATTTGACTTCGCAGACATTAAAAAATGATCTAGCTGCTCTTGCTACTGATCCAAACAAAGGCATGGTTTTTGTGAGAACTCCTCGGCTAGATTTTCCGCATTTACATAACGGGAATGTAGTTAATTGTTCTCATTTACATCATTGGGACATAACAAAATTTACTCCTTTATACGAGGGGAAGGTAACCTCCATGGTTTACGATCGTAGTAGCGGGGAATTGTACAACGCTTTAATTCTGCGTAAGTCTCCGGGACCTGGCGTATCGCATGGCAATTTCTATGCAGTGGATTCCCCGGTGCAACAACCATTTGCTCAACGTTCTGTACGGCCATTCATTGGGGCGAAAACCTGCTATAATTACAATGTTGATGACTACACAAGCCTTGCAAGGAGGTGTAGAGATCAACAATTACAACCTCCACAAATCCCGAACAATCTTCATCGTCTGCAGACCATAGAACCAACAAGAGGCAAAGGATTATTTGAGTCCAAAGGTAAGATTAATAAACTCTGCATTTATGTGGAAAATTTAAGCAGATGTCCACATGGTGCTGCGTGTCCTTTCTTGCATCAGGGGCATTCTCAATGGGAATATGCTGGCGAGTCTTCAAAAGGAAAGCGAAAGAAATTCAGTGATGATGATGCAAAGGGAAATGGAGTAGATCAAGGACGTTTCATTTAAACGCTCCTACCTTCAGCATAATTTTCAGTCTTGGTTCTGTAAATGGTAATTGGCAATATGGGTCAGTGACTATTAGGGTTGGGTAGCTAGTAGTAGCCTAAGGTTTGACCATGACTTGAAGAAATGTATCACTGCATGTATGTTTGTTAAGTCCGTGCTTAATTTATGAAGTAATTATGTCTAAGCAATTTTTCACTTTTAGCTTGAAGTGAATTTTAGCAATGTAGTTTGACAGGGCTAGGCCCATAAAATTACAGAACGTGTTATCAGATAGGCCTAATGAATGAAGCCTTTGGGCAATAATTACGTGGTCCAAAAGTGAAATAAATTACCATTTATTTAGAATTTCGCATTTGTGCAAGAATTTTATAACGACTAATGATCAATTAGATAGGAAGATCTTGTGAAGAAGGTGAAAAACTGTCATTAATTTTGTGTAACACATGCACAATGTTTGTCTGTATAAAAGTCAAGACAATACTTGAATTAGGATATGTTTGGTAACAAAGTATTATAATCGTATAATTGCTGTGGAATAAGAGTTCAAGTCTTACTTAAAAATTGGTACAATTTTATTACGTTACTTTAAGTACCAGATAAAATTAATTATACTAGAAATGTCTATAGATTCATTGGAAAAAAACTCCAGTCATTTGATCATACTTGTATAACGTTGCTCCCTCCATCACCCAATTTAGTATTTTGTTTTCTATTCTCTTGTTTAATTATATATATGAGCTCCTGATGAACAACTACGACGTTATGAGTATCAACACAAATGATTAAGCAAGAGAAATGATTAAAGAAAAAAATTTAACAAGAATTGTTTATTAATTGCCGTCATTCAAGCATTTCAGTATCCCAGAATTGATCAAATCATAAACTAATTTTGACAGTGCTAGCCAACGGATTGTTATGGGATAGTCATTGATCATTGAACCAAAAGGAAGCAAAATAAAACTATAGTATAATATTTTAAGATATAAATATTATAATTTTACTGAATAAAATGTCCAATTGTAATGTGAATTAAAAATTTAAATTTAGAAGTAATAATTTAAATAATTATATTTTAAGTAACCTAATATTTTTCTCACTTACAAATTTTATTTTATTTTATGAATTTAAATAATTACTTTTAATTTTTGATATTCACAAAAATTCGAACATAAGACTATTAAATTAAGCTTGTCCTTTTTACAAACGCACACACACTTTGAAAATCTGTCAAAGAATTGCCATATTTAATGAGTTTTGATAGTACAAAGAATTATAGTTGGACTTAAATGTTTAAAATTATTAATAATGATAATAATAATATACATAATTGTGTTATACTACATTATAATAATTGTACATTATAAATTTTCATATTTTTTCTTACATTTTTAAATTTTCTGTTATATTTTTTGATTTTTCTGTTACATTTTTAATGTTTTAATTTCTAATAGTATGATAAAAAGTCAAAAAAATATATAATAAAAAATTGAAACCTGAAACTACAGTTGAACGCCATAGCCTTCCCGTATTAATACCCTCGGAGCCTTTTGGGCGCTTTTCATCGATGAGTACCTATGAGCTGTCAGCAACTATATGCCAGCGTGTGCGCGCGGGCGCGCGAGACTTCCCATTAGTGTTTTCCTAAAAGGTGTTTTGCTATTTAGTTTGACCCGAAAGGGGTCTCCGCCAAATTTATGGGACGCTCGAAATTCATAACGTGTAATTACCTAAACCGAATGCACTACCAACACATCCCGTGACAGCTATTTCCCTTACAAGCGTACAGGTACAAACACATTCTCTCTCGCTCATCCACGTTTATCAGGCTGTTGAGTTCAGGGTTTCTGGACGCATACGCGTGCTGCATAAACACAGCTCGGGCACAAAACTCTATGTGAGGCTGGAGCCAGGAGACGGGGATCAAGTTATGATCAGCATTGCAATAAATTGTTAGAATTAATATTATTATTTATTTATGTATTTAAAAATATAATAATTTAATAATATTACTTTTAATCTAATAAATTTTTATTTTATATATAATTTTAGCTTATATTACTTAGTCTTTATTTTTAAAGTATGTGATTTGTATGTTAACTAATTAGATGCAAATAAAAAAAATATATAAATTACAAATTCTCTATAAATAAAATATAGTTTAAAATTATTTATGAATTGAGTATTTTATAGTATAAGATTTTAATATTTTTACTTTTAAAGTTAACAATATGTATAGGTCATTGAAATAAAAATTTCGAGTAAAAAATTTAGTGTATATATTATATATTAAATTGACCTATTGTGAATTAAAATTTAGTAGAATAAATGTCATTAATTTTAATTTACATAAATTTTAATAAATTTAATAGATTTTAATCTTGAGTAAATAATAAATTTGTATTATATATTACATTTTTTGAATTATTAAATAATAAAATTAAATAATATAGTCAAAATCTTAACAACTTAGAGATGTAAATATGTGGCAACAATTCATTTAATAAATTGTTTGTTAATAGTAATATTTATTAATAAATTTAATTTATAAAAATAAATATATTAAGTTAATTATTAAAGTATTTAGTAATTTAAAGAAATAAGTAATTAAAAAGATAAGTCATTTACAATGGGCATAATTTTAATAATAGATATAAGATAAAAGACGCATTAAGTGGTTATTATTAGTCTAAGATTAAGTTTAAATTTAATTAAATTTTTATTTTATTAATATGGGTAACTAGAGTTTAGCTAAACTTTTAGTAGTCTAGAATTAACTTATAGAACTAGATAAATTATAAGCTTACTAAATTCTAAGTCGAAGCTAAGAAGTTTACGAGTCTGTAGTTCCTTAGTTAACTCATTTAAGTCATTTTCAAACTCTAACGGGTGCCTATAAAAGTGGTGGTTTTGTGTAAAATAGTTACGTCCTTTCAAAGAGATTAATACAATAGATTTACACAAAATAAAATATGTTTATTATTATACCCCACATTTTAACTTAGGATATTTTTGTCTTTTTCAAAAATACATGTTTATGATTTTTATTTAATTTTTATTTTTATAATTTAGTATATGTTAGATATGATCTTAAATATCAAATAAGTTAACAAAACCATCAGTTATATCTTATTTAAAAGATAAAAAAATAATAATAATAAGTGTGTGACCAGTTAAACAAGTTATAAAATAAGTTTAATTGGTCAAATTATTATTATTTTTTTGTTAATTTTAAAGCAAATTTATTCAAAATTCATCCTTATCTTTTCTTCATCTTCTCCAATCTTCTAAAAGCTTCTAACTTGTGAAAATAAAGAAATTAAAGATTAAATCTTATAGTTTCAAGTTTGAATTCAATTGAAACTTGAAATTAGTGCATCAAGTATAAAACCAAGGTAACTATGCTCACTTTTATACTTCTATGTAATTTGCTTTTATGAAATATGATGTTAGGTGGTTGTTGTGATGAATAAATAAGAGGATTAACAATTATTTGGTGGTAGGTGAGTTGGGAAGACTTGATTGATTTATATTAATTAAATCTGTCTAAAAAATCTCATATGAACAATATATACATTATGAGTTATATTTAGAGTTTTATAGTTTCAATTGATACAAGTCTTTTTTCTTGAATGAAACCAAACATATAAAACTAGATTATGAACAAAAATTAGCCTTATTCTCGTTATTTTGCATTCAAGGCAGTGATCGCGAAATAAAAGTGTTGTAGGGTAGTATATCATTGAATTGTAGATAATATTTTACGTGTAACTTAGTGTATATTTTAAGTTAACTCACGAATCAAATACCATTAAAAATTAGACTTAATAAGCTTTTCAACAATATATCCATGTGAACAAATCAAATGTAGGGGATTTGAGATATAAGTGTTACAATATTACTCAATATTTTAACAAAACTGTTATGTTTCAATTGTTGTAAATTTTCGCAAAACATACCATTAAATATGGAATTTGCTAAAATTTCTAATCCGCAAATTAGTGATTAGATCATTAAATACTTTCTATTTTAATATTTATATTTTATGAAAACTTTGAAATTGTTTTACGTATGAATGAATTCAACTGCATTTTCTTTAAATTATTTTTAAAAGTTACATTTATATATATTTTTATATTTTTGACGAGAATAAATATGATTTTTTTTATATTTTCAAAAATTATATTTATAGTTATATTTATAAATTCAAAATTTCTAAGTATATTGAAAGTTTTGAAAGCATTTATATGCAAGTATGAATAAGTATATTTTATTTATAATTTCAAAAGCTATACTTACACACACACACACTTATACAAGACTGAGGATGCTATATATATATATGTTTACAAGTGAGTGAAAGCATTTATATATTCTTTATGCTTTTGATATTATATTTATATTCATATGTGTATAAATAGAATATGATTATGTTAATGAGATTGTTAGAGATATGTTATAATATAGAGTAATTATAAGTTAGCATGTGTGTTAGTTCGATATAATTAACTAGTGCCTTATGAGTTAGAGTTAGTATGATAGAAATAGCAAAGTTCTAAGAACTAGTTAGGGAATGTATATTGGCATGAAATGAATAAAAAAGTGTAAAAAGTTAGTTATAGTATATATGTTAATACAGTGTAATCAGAATAGTTTTATGAGAGTTCAATATGTGTGTTATTATATATAATTTAGAAGTGTCTTATGAGATAAGTATTATATGAATGTTATGAAATTACATATATATAAAATTTTATGTGGTCGAAATACCTTACAAAATGATTACTTTATGTATATCATAATTGTATGTGTTTGCGTGTGCTATTGCTTCATATGCATTAAAAGAAAAAGATGCTGTAGTGCTGACCCATGGATCAAGAGGGGGAATTGTCCTCCTAAAAAAGTGGGATAAAAACCCCATCCCTCTATCTAGTCAAGTATTATATCCTTAAGTGTGAACGTCCCTTTGTCCGTCAAGTACGTAGCTCTGGACATGGATTAAAAGTTTGACATATGCATGATATGCATATATACAAATATATGTGTATGATATATAGATACAAATAGGATAATGTTTATAATAAGAGTATACAGTCTTGTCCTTTAGGATCACTATGATGATATACAAGATTTATATGTTTATAATACATTTACATATATATGGTGATATATATGACTTACTTTTATATATGGTTATTAGTTTAATCACATCAATTTTTTTATAATAACTTCACTTATATTTTATTTACTCACTAAATCTTCTCAAAAACTTTACTCACTAAATCTTCTCAAAAACTTACATCAACAAAGTGACTAAGGCTTCTTTGTTTGATATTGAGGTTGTATCAATATGAATCCAATATAATAGCTATTCTAAAACAAAAATATCAAAATTGTTAATAAATACCTTTTTTATTTTGCTTTTAAAACATAGTAAAATGACCATAATTCTACCATGCAATTCTTGTCGAATAACTTTTTTAAATATGCCAATTATTCGAGAAAAATACTATAAATACCACGAGTTGATTCTAACAATTGATCACAATGTAAGATCAGGTCTTGTTATCCGCAAAGTTCATACCTCATAGTCCAGGTACTCCTGTTATTCCTTTATATCATTTTATAACTGTGTTGATATGCGTATGATCATTTTGATCCCCATCTCTTATATAGTCTAGGCATACCATTGACATGTTGTTGGCATTGTGTTTTTCTCTGGGTCCTAAATAGTATTATAAGACCTGAAATTATTAGTGGTTTTGTTTTGTATGGTGCTGAAATTAACCTGTAGCAATATGAACTTTGGTTATGAAAGCGTCATGATTTTTCATTCTTTATTTTTTTTCCAAGGAAGACATACAACACTAGACAATTTTTCAAACTATATTTCCCATGCAAATACTCAAGAATGTTCCTATAATTAATAAATGAATTAGAATTTTTGTTCAAACATGGAATTCAAATTTGTAACTCCATCCTGTTAATAAGAACAATGATTGAAATTTGAATTTATGTTCCAAGGTTTGTGCTGCGGAAGAGAGATAGATAATACGACCTGATGGCAAGGAAAGCGTACACGTCAGAATTCCAATACCAATTGGTCGAAAATGCTTCTGCACCAAACGCAGAATAGAAGACCCACTGCCAATTGAGAGAGAGAGACTATGTCAGGTGGTAATTGTCTTTTGAAAAAAATTCGGCGTTTAATTAATTGAAACTTATTGTTGAAAAGTTTTTAATGATAAGGTTTGTGTAAAATCAGATCTCAGGCTTAGCTTCATCCGAAGAAAGCATTATTTTAACGAGTCAAAAACGTATTTATAAATTCATATCAACTATGCTTCCGACAGAAAAGACTGAAGGAATGGTTCATGCAAGAAGATCAAAGTCCTAAAACTAAGCAGCGAATTCTCATGCAAAAAATGAGTGGCACACAGTGGGCTAATTATATCATGCAAAAAATGAGTGGCACACAGTGGGCTAATTATATCATAAAATCTCTCTCTCTCTCTCTCGCTAACGTGGAGGTAGAAAAATGAGTGTAACACAATAAAATATAATTTTTTTTTTTTTTTGAATTTTGATATTTGAATTTCCTATATGTTATTCTTATGTGAAACGTGAATCGGCTGTTGGTCCCTTGAATTATAACTTACATGAAATTGACAATGAAAAAGTTGTACTAACTGGGTTATAACTTTGCTATAACATAGAAATTTTTTGACTCCTTGTGGTTGTGAGAGAATAGATTCCCATTTCCTTTTCTCACGAACCAAACAATAGCAATATGATTTCTTTAAGGCCGTTGGTTAACTAAATTTAAAAAATTATTTATCCTTGTCATAAAATATTGTAAAATAATTTATCAATACCCATGTTTCATAATTAGAAAATATTAATTAATGTGTCCATTAATTTAGTTTAAATTTTTTGTTCGCTAAAAGAATATTATTTTAGATGTTATTACTATGTTTTCTTTGGATTTGATTGTAAACGGAGACTAATTTTCTAAAGATTAAAAAGATTGTTTTATGTCCATGACTAAAATTTTAAAGGATTTGCTGTCAATGTTTGGCTATATTATATCACACACGACAGTAAAATTATAATTAGCAACATAAAATTTAATATGTTGACTAAAACTTAAAAGATCTTTAACTCAAAGATTGAAATTCTAATTCAAAAATTGCAACACAAAGGTATCATCTTATGATAGAGCTCGGAAATATATGCCCTTAATTTAATTAATCCTAATTCCTCAAAGTCAAGTACTCCTATTGGAACAAATGCCAACCACCTCTATTGTGTGGTCACTGAAAAAGCTGTTAATCAAAGCCTGAAATATTAGAGTGAATCTATCAATTCCAACAAATGTTGAAGATGATTGAGATTCGAGAATAGAAATATGGTGCATGTAGTTATGTTTTACAGTGCTTTATATGAACAACTTTAAAAAGCAACAGATATTTTACATATGAATGAATGTAGTGTTGCATTATAACCCTAAGGTTAAACCCTAGGTCTTGAATTTTTTAACATTTTTGTTCACAGTGGTCGCCCTTGTCCCAACACATGCGACTGTACAAATTTGTAATAAAGATAAACCATTTGCTCGTTCAAAAGGTAGTCCTTCTTTGCAGTTGAACAGTGTACAATTAGTGAAAAATTGCAGCCTTTTCATTTTGAAAAGACAATGGCTGATGGCGGGGCGCTGCCAGCTTAGAATCTTATAAAACGCACCAGACACGTTTCGACCTATTAGAGATGCCATCTCAGTTTGTCCTCCTTCTTTCTCGATCTCTACCGTTGATACGATATAAAGCGCGAAGAAAGAGAGAGAGAGAAAAGTCTTGTTACTCTTGTGCACCACCCACTGTATACGTTGGAGTTATTCAGCTCGGCTCTTTATTAATTGTCTTCCAACGACATATCAAGAATCTCCAGTCAGGTTCATGTGATTTTCTTTACCTTTGTTTTCACTGTGTGCCTTTATCCAAAGTATCTAATTTGTAGTTCCTCGTCCGCTGAATCTTTTCGGGGACAGCTTCCGATGGCTCAGAATCACAACAGCTTCTACAACTTTGTTTACGGTATTCAACCTCAATTTCCACAGCCACAGGTATTTGTATTTTGTATGCACGTCAAGATTCTTTTAATGTAGTTATAGATCCTTACAATTACAACATTTTGCATGTAGTTGTTTATACCTTTTGCAAAAGAAATCTATCTTTAAATCTAATGCAAACTTTATGAACTCCATTTGATCAGCTTCAGCTTCCGAGGTCTAACAATTCTAACCAGAATTTTTACGACTTCATTAATGGTCATGATGAAGCTCATTTTCCACAGGTATACATTATTATATTTCTGTATTTATCTGGATTCTGGGCCACTACTTACTGAATTTTGTGTTTAGAATTTTTCTGTTAGGAGTCTTTTGATGTTGCTATAGATCTCCTGATAACTAAAAAGTGTGTTCTGTATCAACTTTTTGTACGTTATAATGGATCATGTGTGTGCAAACAAATCCTTCTTTTAAACTTAATGATAAATTTATCAACATTATGTGGTCAGGATTTAACTGTTGTATTTAACATACATACAACTCTAGGTTAATTTTTGAATTTATGCGTCTAACTTTTTGCTTGATTGGCATAAATTATATAATATGTTTTTATTAAAGAACTTTGGCGTATGATGGATGTGGATAGAGAAAAACTATTCCTTATTGTTATAAACTGATTATTTATTTATTTCCGAATAAAAATAGCACGGAAGCAAAGAGTACCCCATCGATGTGGACGAGCTCGATTATCCTGAATATGTTGTAAATAATTTTGACTTAAACATGTCCCCGTCAACTGAAGAATGGGCATTACCTGAAATTGACGAAGTTCAAGAAGTAATTGATGTGAGTGACGATGATTCTGAGCCAGACAACAATCTTTATCAGGTAAAAATATTTTAAATTATTATTATTATTATTATCTTTTTTTTTTTTTTAATTTTACAGTCAAGAAGAATATATGTTGACGAAATAATTTTTTTTTTTTGTTGTTATTAACAGCAATTAATCATTTTTTTGATTAATTTTGTAGATCCAACATCAAGAACCTTCTGCAATGATTTATTACAAAACTTGGCAACATTATCATTCTCCAGTGAATGACTGGGAAGGAATCATACCATTCAATCAAACACATGCACTTGCAGCTCAAGCTCAAGCTCCTTATATTCCTAAAATTGCACTTGCATCTTGTACTACCGCGCCATATGTAAGTTCATTTCTTATTCTTCTTCCATAAATTTTACGTTGTATTTTATGTGATAAAATATAACTCATCATTTCTAATTTTAATTTTTTCCTATAAATTATTATATAATGCAGCAACCGAGTACACTCTCTTCAACTATGGCTCAATTCATTACAGGTCATGAAACCACTTCTGAATATGGGATGGAAGTTTCATCTCAACCTAATCTACTAAATTTCACTAATTATCTCAGGTTTTTTTGAACTGTCCTGCCATCTGCTTTAAACCAAGTTCACTAATGCTTATTTCCTTGTAAATTATGCTTTAACATAATTAATGTAGGTTTTCTTAGTAAAATATATGTTTAGAAGGATGATTTGTATCTATACAAGTTTATGCACATTTTGAATGCAGAATTCTGTAGTAGTTTTCTCGTTAATTAATTGTATGAAAAGTAAAATAGTTATTTGTCATGATAGCACAACAATGATCATTTACTCAATGTACATAATTTCTGTCAAACACGCGCATCAAACTTTTATGAAAAGAGAAAGAAATAATGCATTTTTTTATTTTCTTAACCGGTGCAATTTGTTGTTGAATATTGTAGAATATTCAATTATATACAATTTTTTTAGAAAAAAATAAAAAGAAAAACAATCAACAGCGATTAACAAGCCAATGTAACCAATTGCACATTCGTGTGGTCAATCTTATAAGCAATTTACAAGATTTTGGTTCGGAAGCCATCTTAATTGAATTTATTCATAGTACATTTATTTTCACAAAAATGAGAGCAGTTAAATAAAACAAGAAAAGTAACATCAAAGTGATCAATCGAAAAAACAGTTAAGGAAGTAATTAAAGGTTACTTAAACATTGATTAGGAGTTAAATAAAAGAAGAAAAGTAACATCAAAGTGATCAATCAAAAATACAGTTAAGGAAGCAATTAAAGGTTAATTAAAAACTGATTAGGAGGCCAAAAATTTTAGAATAACTACAAAAATAACATTTCAGGACTAAAATCTTATTGACGTATTTAACCTTGACCTGGAGGTCGGTTAAACGAATTAAATCCTAAAAAATAAATTTATTTACAAAGTATGAATATTAAATTTGGGTAAGGCATTAGGATCTTTAACTCAGAATTAAAGGCCACAATTTCTCAAAATTAAAAGTTACAACTTCAAAATTTGCTATTCAATATCTACTATCCATCAAAAATAAAAATGAGAAACATCAAAAAAGAATAAGTATCAACCCTTAAAACTACATGCCTCTACTAAAGGTTACATAGCACTATTGCATGTTAAGTTACCAATTACATGTTAATCACCCTAATAATGATTAAGAAAAAACTTACTAAAGGTTGCATGCAAATCCTCCTATAATTTGCTTCCAAATCCTCTTTCTCAAGGGCCTTACTTGGAGAGATTTGAAAGATACGGCAGCAATATCTATAAAAGGGATAGAATTTTGCATGTCGAGGATCCTTCTTATATCAGCTACTTCAACTACTTTTTGACTTGTCAACAAAATTTTATCTTGTATTGCGAGGGAAAGGGCTGAGTATCTAAAAGAAGAGCTTGCTTTTAAATTTGTAACCATTCTTCTTATTATAGTAAAACTATTTTGGTAGACTTCATAAGTCTTGTGATCTTTACTCTTGATTAAAGGAGATATTTATTTTAAAAATCCAGTGTCCCTAATTTGCTTGATTCGTAATTGTTTTTTTTCTTTTAAATGAAAACTGATAATCCAAACCTATTTAAGACAACTAATCACCCTTGGATAATTGTTGTATGGTGCTCCAAGTCATCAGCTTGATTTTGTTCATCAACACATTTCTTACAATAATATAATAATGTAAAGGCTATAAATATTTGTTGTACAAACTCGCATGACAAAATTAGATTATTATATATGTTAAATATAATTTTGATTTTAATCATATACAAATATAAGACGTGTGACAATTATTGATGTTGTCATATTAGTTTGTATTAGAAGTATGTTTTTTAATATTAATAAAAATTCGATAATATGATTGTCAAGTGATGTATGAAAAGCTTGTACAAACTAATAGATGATAATGTTATATACTTATCATATATCTTGTATTATTGACAAAAGCATAAGAATAAAAAAAATAAATAATATGGCATATGGTAACTGTGTAATTTACCATTCTAGTTTCTATAAAAAAATATTCAATTCTATAATGAATATTGATAAGCATACAATCTCCTAACAAACTTTTAATGTGGCAATATGCCACACCAACTACTACTATTTGCATAAAAATTTGTATTTTTTAAAATGAATATTTTATAATTTATCATTTATTTGATTATACCGTTTTAAATATTATAAATATTTATCGTCTAAATAAATATCACATTATATGTAATATTAAAAATTTGAGACAACTAATGAAACCGGTAGCGTTAATTGAAGGATTCATTCAATATTAAAATTATGCAATATGCTATGCTTGCCCACTAAAATTATTAATCCTACCCCAAATACCCAGAGTTCAAAGTCAAACAGTGAAATTTTTTCGTTAACATTAAATCCTAACATGCACAATTTTCATCTATAAAAAACGTAGGCCAATCTTCGGATCAGACTCGTAATGCATAGAAAATCATTTGATCACGTGTGACGTGATAAGGCTTAAAATTCATCCCACAAATAAAAAAAATAAAATTTAAATAAATGATAAGCCTTCGAATTCCACTTACGAGATTTTCAGTTTCAAGATCCTCCCTCGAAGTCATACTCTTCTTCAGTATCAGTTACATTTTTTTATTTTTTATTTTTCATCAACCTTTCAATTACCAATTCTGAATCAACGCACCTTCACAAAATATCACCTAATGAACATTTAAGCACAGCTGCTTAACCAAGAAAACTGAAAAAGAAATTAAACAAGGTGTACTGATTACAGTCATTCAGCACCCTATCCCAAACCACGAAATCAGGCAAGTCTAAATGCTATGTGCCTTTAGAAAACAATTCAATTTGAGTCAAATATTACATAAGATTGTGAATATCGATCTGACAGGAAACAAAATTAATCACAGAATTCTTGGATCTGTTTGTAGAATACTATTAACCAGTCTTATAATCCACCTCGAGCTATTCAACAAGAATCAACCAGTTCTCATGATAATGTGAACCCCACTATCAGTATCCACAATGTCACTAATCTCACCAATCTTCAGCGCATATGTTGCTTCCTCGAATGGTTTCTGCATTTGCCCTTGACCAAAAGGACCTGCAGCAAAATTTGTACATAGTTTCAGATAGACAAACTTATATAATGACGGAATATTAAACAAAGATCATTATACAAATTGCAATTTAGCAAAGTGGATGTTGAATAGCATCATATGCTATAATTTTGAGGGGAAAAAAATTCATACAATGAAACAGAATAAACACATTGCTCACAATAAATTAAGCTTTTCTTTCCTTGGTGCCTATTGGAAACATACAAGCCAAAAAAACAGAGTTGTGAGAGGACATATCATTAGGAAGCAAAAACAATTCCAGTATACCCATAAATATCATATAATCAAAAGGTCAGGCATTGTAGTGCTCGACTAGAAATATGGACAGCATTGTTCTGCCTTTCTCAAGGTATTAATAATCAAGATTCAAGTAACCGAATACACTATAATCCACTATACCCAATCCAATCACTATCAGACAGCCAAAAGATACGGCAATCTGTTTCTAAAATGCTCAAAAATTTAGAAAGACAAAATTTAACACACAAATTAAAAGGATACTTGATTAAATTCAGCAACCCGGTTAAGTGTCATGCTAAATTACATATAAATACTTACCACGTACCAACAAACATTCACATATGATTCGACGAGTCCAAACATCCTTATCAAAACTCAAATTCTAGCCACTCATAGGACAGCCAAAAATAAGCGGTGACCTACAAGTTCAAACCACAATATTCATAAACGATATCCGAAACTCCACTAACTGCTCCGCCACACAATTGGAGCTGTTACTCCAGCTAAATGGGTATTACTTCCTAATATACGGATTATCTCCAATTATGTGACCAGAATTGTCTTTCTATACAATTATCAATTAAATATAGTAAGTATTCTAATTTATACAATGCCAAAACTTAATGAAAATTCAATCCGTCATAAAACCTTGTTTTTATGCAATTCAATATTCGATCACGAAAGTTAAAAATAGAGTAAACAATGGTGTTAGTAGTGACTGACCCAGATCACCGCCGCGCTTGGCGGAGCTGCAATCTGATAGGCGAGAGGCGACCTCATCGAATTTTGCCTTGCCCGAAATGACGTCTTCCCTGATGGCTTTAAGCTGAGAGACGGCACTCTCTTTAGTGGTATTGGTGATGACCCTACCTTCTGGATCTTTCCATGAGGCCTTCCTTCGAGAGCCTTGATGCTTGATCAAGATGTGAGATGCCCTAACCTGATTGGCTGAAGACATTTTAGGGTTTTTCTTGTGACTCTTATCTCTTTCTCTTTCTCTATCTCTACCTTTTGTAGGATGCTTTCGATCTGCTGATGAGATCGAAATATTCTTTCTCTTCCGATCGGACCCTATCTTCGCAACCGGCAACTGAGCCATAGCTGAGGGAAGAGAGCTGGAGGGGGGAATATGGTGTGCTTTATATAGTGAGGGAGCTGTCAAATTGGTGAATTTGTAGTCGGTTTACAGTTGGCTGTATCAGGACCTGGAGATTAGATGACACGTGTAGTATAACTAGGACAAAATGATGATGTGGCATGCTGTTATTGGACCATACATATTTTCGGGGTTTTCGGCAATACGGTGATAGCCGGCTAGCCGTTTCCATCTTCTTCTCCTTCTCCTCCTCTTCCTTTATTTTATTTTATTTTATTTTTCACTATTGGTTTCGTATCTCTTTGGTTCCATTCAATCTTTAATGAATATTTAACATTCTAATTAATTAACTAAATTACGAAACAAAACTACAATTCATTACGAATTAAGAATATACATAAAAACAAATCTAATCATTGAAGAATTTAATCTAATCCATCAAAGTCCTTGTGAAATTATAAAATCTGTCGATACAAAAATTGCATAATCTCCAATTTCCTGATAATCAATCAACCATCATCCTGATTAAAATACCATATGCAAATTGTAACAGGACATACAACATAAACT
Organism: Trichilia hirta; assembly: GCA_035221805.1. Lineage (NCBI taxonomy): Eukaryota > Viridiplantae > Streptophyta > Magnoliopsida > Sapindales > Meliaceae > Trichilia > Trichilia hirta. The sequence goes on from JAWDEX010000021.1 coordinate 1,110,684, forward strand.
ACAGTGATTCAATCCCACAAATCCAAAACCTCCGATACAATTACAGGCAACCGGGTAGGGATTGAACCAAAGAACCGTCTGTCTGAATGAACAGAACACAAATGAATTGTCTCAACTGCTCAACTTGAACAAGCATATTACGGGTCGACCAGTCTCAGGATCTTGTCAGCACTGAAGCATGTTGATCTAAGACCAGTCTCAGGATCTTGTCAGCACTGAAGCATGTTGATCTAAGACCACCTAAACCACTGAAGCATGTTGATCTAAGACCACCTAAACATCTCTCAGAAAAGGCCAACCTTTTCTGATAATGTCTTTGATTTTAGCATCTACCAGCTTTTGAATCTTCGGTGGGCAAAGCTCTGCTGCATAACTGTTTACTTTCGACGCCAAAGTCGACTTCTCAAGCTCCTCTTCAGGTAAGTTTCCCATCAGATGGAGAAGGAAAGGATGTCGTTTGAGCTCAAATTTCTGCTGACTCGAAAACACAAAGAGCTGATCAGTCATCACAATGTTGTAAACAAATAATTGAGCTTCACTGAGCTGTGGATAGAATGTCTCATTAGGTGATTATTGATTAGAAAGTCAGGACTACGGTAATGACAATAGGAGTTTAAAAACAGAATTTGCAATGAGAACTGTGATTTTATTCAACAAACAACATACTAAATCCATCTACTTCCAACTATCCCCATACTGCAAAAGGAATGAGACTCACATGCCCATCATTGATAGAAAGAGCGATTAACTCATCATATATGATATGAGCAATAACAAGTATTTTGCCAGCATCCATGTTAAACACAATAGGCTACTATATACTTCCACAATTCAAGAACTTCATTATTTATTTGTATTTATCATTAAAATACAAAATTTGTTTTAGTGATTTGATGAATAAGAGATTTTAAATGTATTAAAACCAAGGATATGTTTGCCCAATTTTTTTTCAATAACAATGGAAGAGAGAGAGAGAGAATTAAGATTACTAAACCTGATGTTCAAATTCTGCATGATAAAAAGTTCCAAGTTGTTGAATTTGAGTAGTCACTACGCTGCTCTTTGACTTCATTTGCTCTCTTTCTTTGCTTTGAGCGGCCAATCTGGACTCTTCTGTTCCATTAGTGAAAATAATGGACCTACCAATATGCAAAAGTTCACAGATAACTTCAAGGGTTGACATGACATATTTCAGAGCTGCTAATTGGTTAAAAGAAGAAGAAAAACAAACAAGGCTGGCTCTAAACATTTTCACCTATATTCGTGACCCACATCAGGACCTTGTCCAAATGCTTGTCGACAATCATGACTAGACCAAAATACCTCCAAAAGTTGCCTGAAATTGATTATTCTGGGATCGTATTCAACCTGAACAACATTTATAAAACCATATCGGAGAAATTCCTTATTCAAATTAAGAAATAAATCAACTCTTAGCAGAAAGCTGTATAAAAGCTATTTAGAAGCAAATGTAATCAGTAATACAAGCATTGTTTTTTATGGAAAGAAAAAAACTGGGATTGGTTATGAGGACATGTAAGTTATCAATTTTCAGGACCCATTTCCATTTAAGAAGACAACGAGCTTGCTCAGTGAGAGTTCTCATAAAAGTACTTGAAAAATGCAAAACATAGGTCACATTTTAGTCATAAGTTAAAATACAACTTTTTATTGTTTTACTAGGGTTTTGAAAAGGCATCTCTAAATTTTCACAAGGTAATCATTTGTTCATTCATTAATAATTCTTCCATCCTCTTCAACTTCTTGATTAATTTTTTTTAGCAACAATAAAATATAATATTTTAAAATAAATTAATTATTTTAAGTAACAAAAATATTAATTATTACCTAAATATAATATCTAGTTGATAAAATTTATTGAAAAAAATTCCAAAATATTTCTATCGGGCAAATGACAATTGGACTGCTAATATTTGATCAACATGTCATAGGATACCCAAGAGAAACCCAAGTGTCAGACAAACCCCCTTTCCTTATTTTTTCATCAGATTTTACATTAAAGTGTAAGGTGCTAACTTCTAATGACGGTCAATCGAGAAAAAACTAGAAAATTTTCTGATCTTCAACTATTTCACACCAATCAAAACAATATAATTTCTTCTCCTTTTCCATGGCCATACTAACTCATTCCATTAAATGACCAGGGTTTGTCTAAATCTTATTTCATTCTTTGCTTTACATTTCTTGAATGGGGACAATTAATATCACCAGCCAATTAATTTTACTGAACTCTTCTACAATAGCAAGAAGAAAAGATTCTTGATTGTAACACTTAAATTACAACTCCAAATCAGATTAAATTGAAATTTCATCAATCGAAAAAATTTGTAAATGAAATCAGATTAAATTTGCATGGGATGGTATGATAAATGTGAGGAAATGACTACAATGATGTAAAGGGTCCAAAACAGCATTAAATCAGAAGAATTTTCCTAGTAATTTGAGAATGTGGTAGTATGTCATCAATTTTCCAAACCAAATGGGCATGTGACATCCGTTAAAGAAGAAAATAAAGATAAAAGGAAACGAAAAAAAATTACAGCCATCAGCCATTCAACCTCCATTATGATCCAACAATTCACAGGAGCTCTCCAGCAATGAAATCTCAGTAGGTGTCCATTTTAGCTTAGTGAACAAGTAGAAGTTTTTGAACTATAAGGAGATTATCCTGAAATTATTGAGAAAAGGAACGGTTTGTGGGTAGTTAGAGGTGGTGTGGCATGGCGGTGAAAAATTTAGGATATATGGTTTTGGATGGTTGTGTAGTCATCTTTCTTTGTCTGAGGATTGTGGGAGACGGAAAGGCTCTAAATGAAGAGTAAGGAACATTTTTTTGAAACTAAAGAACAAATTAAATTATGAAAAGTTCAAAAGGGACATTCTTTGGCATTAGAATTGTAACTGATTGATAAAGAGAAAATATCAGTTCAACAAATAAGATGATTTACGAATATATAATCAGAAAATAAAAGTAGATGATTATATAATCACTTACATAATATGTTAATTTTTACTTCCCATAAAATTTACAATATAAATAATCAATTTCTGATATTATTAATGAGTTCACAGAAGAAATTACTATAATTTCCTTCAATAAAACTTTTAGATCCATAAGTAATAACATGATAACTTGATAGATTACACATCCAACATAAGGTAATAGTAAAAACCAAATATTATAAAAAATCCTTAAAAAAAAGGCTTTGGGTGCACCAAGAAAGAAGGTGTAGAATTATCATTACATCAGTCAACCCAAGTGAAACCGTTAAGTGTGACCAAAATAGAAATGGTAGGGGATCTATATGTCGTCAAAAGTTAGGGGTACGACTTTCATTTGCCCTATTTCTAACATACATGTTTTCGTTTTCAAAATTACCATTTAAAAATTGTTACTGAACATGTTTTCAATTTTTTAAAATGTCAAATCAAAAACACAATTTTATATTCATTTTTATTTATGAAATCACAAATGGAAAAACAATACCAATCTCGCGGCTAACTATTTTTAGCTCATATCTAAGGAATAGTTGAAAATGCTAGTGAAGTCCACAGGTCATGGAAGCATGTAAGGAAAATATATAAAGAGACAATTTAGATCAACGGTACACTAGCATCCATTACTGATTAGTTATCAGTCAAATTCAGTATGCAAACAAACACAACCAATTATGAATCATAACGAAAATTAGATGCACATTTTCGTATATCCTTCTAAATTTTCAACAAAAAGGCATTAAACCTGTTAGATAATATTTATTATTAGAACTAATCTTATAGAAGATGAGCAACTATTAATGTCTGTGTGCTGCATGGTTAAGACAATGAACGATTTAATATGCAAGGCTCAGCACCTTCTTTGTTCACTCTTGTCCAACTCTGACTCTAGGAGCAGTTGAAATCCTAATCTAAAAGGATAAAGCATAACTCATCACCAGGCAAACAAGGGAAGGAGTCAGGCAACTTTATTTGAAAGAAAGAAAAGATTTCTGCAAGATTACAATGACAGATTATTAATCAACAAAACTAATTCTATCCGAACATACCTTTTTGTTTAACAGGAATCAATGGTTCAAGAGAACAAACATCCCACTTGAAAACCAGTTTTTTTGAAATGATGTAAAAACTTTCAAATTTTACTTGAGCAGAAGCCAACGTGAAACAGAGGATAAAATCCAAGAAATTTGACTACTGCACCCCCAATGGATAGGTAATATAAAAGAGCTCCAAGGTACATTATTTTAGGATAATAATCACGGAAGACTACTAGCCCGAATTCTAAAGTGAACAGCTTATTTATCAAAGATTGATTCCAATATATACAGCTAAACCCAAACCATATAGAAGCAAACAGGGTGTAGTGTAACATATAACACACTACAAAGACTCACTCCATATTACACAATATTGCATAGGTAAAATACCAGCCGATTTATAGCCACAAAATAGCTTCTATTAACCGGAAAAGCTAACTAAACAACTACAGATCTGAAGACCAAATTATCGCATAATTAAGCTATTCTTGATACCAAGGATCCAACATAGATGATGCATAACAACGGTATTAAGTTATAAACGTAAGGTTATGAAGATCTAAAACCTAGGTAAAAAATAAAGATACCTGCACTGACTCGGCATGATCACCCAGGCTACGAAATTCGGGATTGATTTTGGATCCACCAGCGTAGCCAACGGTGGTGCGTACAACTCCATCTACGCATCCGAATGCGGCTTCTGATCTCCAGAAACTACCAAGCGCGAAAACCGCATTTTTCAAGGTTAGGCCAGATTGGTCCTTGATGGCATCAGAAATCCGATCCGGAAACCGAATGCAAAATGCTGTATCGGATAATACAACGGTTATTACACAAACACTGAGGAGGTAAGAGCGAAAGGGAATTATTCTCTCTAAGAGAACCATAGGGATCTTTTCAAAGAAAAAACAAGCCACAAGGAATTTCGCGTCGGTAGATTACCTGGACTGCCTGGGGTCACCTTTTGTTGAATGGTCGAGTATGTGTGAGATACGGTGCGTTTTTGCCCGGTACTGTCAGCAAAAATTCGTTTTAATATGGGCTTATAGGGCATGCGTCACTGCGGGGCGGCTCCCGGCGCTGTAATAGAATTTAGGTTGTGACACTATATTATTAACAAAGAGAAGGGGAGTGACGCTGTGTCATTAGCCACCGCTCTCCGCATACTGCATCCTGTCAAGAACCTCCAAGACTTCTTAGAATTTAAAGAGGTTATCCTTTGGCGTACTTTGAATACAATAAATATAATGATTCAAAAATAACAGGTATGTCTTGGAGGGAATACTAAATCAAGCATTTCTAGCGGGTATATGGTCAATCTTCGTATCCGTGACATTGAACCAGTACATTACTCAATAATAGTATTAATGATGCTTGTTACGCATACCATGATGCTACCCTAATACTGTTGCTGTTAATTTATCAATGAGCTGAGAATTCAATGGCTATTTTGGGTCATCCACTTGAATAGATCAATCTCAAAAAAGAGTAACTACCATAAAACATTGTCAGTATGACTGTACTTCCGTAGGTATCAACATCGTACCAACATTTAAATAAAATTATGGAATCCAATTCAACCAGCCTAGTATCTGATACAGCAAATTGAAAATAGTGCAAAACTTTGAACCACTGTATTTAAGCATAACAACCATCGCAGGTTTCAAAGCTGAACTAAACTTTTTAAAGATAGAATCAACAATGACAGATTGTGATAGAAAGCACGAAGGACTTGTTTTAAGCTTTGTCAGCCTTAGCAGCAGTTGCAGCAGCTTGACCTCTAAGCCGACCAGTCCTCCTGGCAGCAATAAGCCCAACCTTCTGGCCAGGAGGAGCATCACGCCTAACAGTGCTGGCATGACCAATGTGTTGGTGGTTACCTCCTCCATGAGGATGCTCCACTGGGTTCATGGCCACACCACGCACCTTAGGCCAGCAGTTTCTTTTCACTCTGAATTTGTGGTATGCATTACCAGCCTTGAGAAGTGGTTTCTCAGTCCTTCCTCCACCAGCAACCTGACCGATCATCGCTCTGCAGCCACTGGGAATAATCTTCTTGGCACCAGAAGGAAGCTTGATCCTGCAGGTTTAAGATCCCAAAGCTTTACTAAAGGTAACTGATTGTGAAATAAAGGAAGAAGCGGTTAAACAGCAAAGGTTTAAATGAAAATCTCACCATGAAGTTTAAGACCACCACTTCATTTACAATACTGATAATTTCTCCCATACAAAATTTAACCGGTTTGAACCCCTACTCATTTTTTCACTTCCCCATTTACAACAGACAAACAAGTTCCCTAAGAAATCAATTTACGAGTGTTCATTACAAGTTATAAATGATATAAGAAAGCAGCATAATGAAGGAAACAAAATGCCACCAATGCACTGTAGTGGAACTAAGAGAACAGCAACAATTAAACAAAATAATAAGACTTACTAAGATAAATTGTGGCCTAAAGGATGAAGCTGATAAACAACAATTATCTCAACAACAACCAAGAGTCAATAGAATCATCACATGAAATTCATTCAAAATCTAAATTCCCAAATTCTCTTCTGCGCACTTTGAGCAAATACACAATCAATATTAATAAAGTGGTAAACTGGTACGTGGACATTGTAAAGGAAACAAAACCTTTGCACCTTACAAAAATTAACAAAACACATTAGACCCACCCAAGTCTTAAACCCCCATACATTTTTCCACTACCACTTACAACAGACGAACATGTTCGTTCAGAATGCTATTACAAGTGATAATTGATATAAGATAAAGGAAACAAAATACAAACAATTCACTGCAGTAGAATTAAGAAATAACAGCAACGCTTAAACAAAATAACAAGATTTAGTAAGATAACCAATTGTGGCCTATACGATAACGAGGATAAACAACAACTGTCTGAATGACAACCAAGCGTCAACAGTATCATCACAGGAAATTCTTTCAAAAACTAAATACCAAAATTTTTTTTTGAGTATTTTTGCGGATAAACAATCAGTAACAATAAAGTGGTAAATCTTGTTTGAGGAAACTGTAAAGTGGAAAAAACTTTTGAACTTCACAAAATTAACAACAAACATTCCCAATCTTAAAAAAGAGTAAAACGCTCATTCAAAATACAATTCACAAGATTATTCATATGTGAGAGCCGCATAATAAAGGAAACAAAGAACGATCAATGATCAACATCATAGAGCAATAGTTGCTTTACGGAACTAAGAGAAACCAACAAAACTAAAACAAAATTAAAAAGTTACCACAATTTAAACTAAGAAAACAGTATTCGCAGCCCAGACTTACAAGGTAAACCAAATATAAAATTTCCTCAACTAACATTTGCGGCTTCGCTAACTTCCCTAATTAAGCTAGTAAATAACCAACATTTAGCAGCCATACTTCCAACGCATTACAACGTTAAAAGTCCAATAGATCACAGATTTAAGCTTACTACATACAATTAATATATCATATACCTGGTAGTGTCGTTATCAGGATTATGACTGATGACAACGGCGTAATCACCGGAAGCCCTAGCAAAAACACCACGATCACCAACATGATGCTCAACGTTGCAGACGACTGCTCCTTCAGGGATCGATCTAACGGGAAGAACATTGCCAACCATCAAAGTAGCCTTCTTGCCACAGTACACAAACTGGCCAGTGTACATGCCCTCCGCAGCAACAAAAAGCTCTTTCTGTTTCATGTAGCGGAACGGATGGCGGAAAGTGACTCTGGCCAAAGGGGCGCCGCGACCCGGATCGTGAATGATCTCGGAGACGACACCCTTCAGATAACCGTTGCGCTCGCCAAAGTCCAGGCTGCGGAACTGGGCAGGGCCTTTTCGGTGGTGGGTGTGGGATTTGAAGACCGAACCAGCACCCTTACGTTGAGCTCGAATCACACGACCCATAGTTGGAAAGGGGGAAAGAGACTGAGCTTGCGGCAGAGAGAGGAATATATTGCGTGAGCGCAGTCGAAATGAGAGGATAGGGTTTTTGTACGGTTTTATACATAGGCCATAACTTTTACGACGTCGTTTCAGTGCCAGAGTCTCGGAAGCCTGATCGTCTAAGAAATTAGGGTTGCTTCGGCGTCTTTCGGCGTCAAGTCAAATATCATGATATTTCCACCACACTCCGCTAATTTCATTCATGCCCATGAAAACTTAAACTTATAATATTTTACTAAATAATTTATACAATTCCAAAAATAACTATATCATAAATTAGAAATTTTTTTTCATATTTTTTAAACAAAATTAATTTATTAATAACTATTTATAATCGATATTTTTTGAATATTTTATTATATTAAAATATTTATTTATAATTTTTTATGACAAAGTACAAAAATAATCTAAAATATTAATTTTCTTCTCAAATATATAATTGTGATATTTTTTCTTTATTTTTATAATAAATCCATCTATTAAATTTTTTAATAATTAAATTTTTTTTATAAAATAAATAAATATTAATTTTAAAATTTTTTTGATGCATCTAGAATATCTTTTAATTTAAAATATACTTTTTATTACATATAATATCGCGAGGTGAGTAATAAAAATATTTATGGAATAAAAATAAATTTGTATACTATTTTTATAATTTATTATAAAAAAATTATTGATAGGCATGTCATCCCCCAATCAGCCTGTTTTATGGCCCCAATGTTTTTTAATTTCTTTGATGAGCCTGATAGGCCTAATAGGTGTCTGTCAGCCTCTGTATATATCCTCCTCAGTGAGGATTACGCTAATGGTATGGTACAATTTTTTCATTATAATTATTATTTCTTTGGTTAAAAATTATTACTAAAATTTTAAAATTACAAAAATTATAATAAATGCAGTTTAATACATCTTAATTTTACCCATTCAATGGATTAAATCCATGACTATTTTCATCCCTAATTTATTTTACAAGTGATGATATTTTCCCCCTATTTTTTTTTTAATCTCACCACATTAATTTCATCAATACTTATAAAAATTTAAAATTTATAATATTTTATAAATTAATTTATATAATATTAAAAATAACCTAATCAAAATTTAAAATATTTTTCCATATTTTTTATTATATAAATTTAAAACAAAGTTAAATTGTAACATTTAGATTCAATTTTTTTTAAATATTTTATAGCTTTCAAGTATTTAATAATTTTTATAATAAATTATAAAAATAATAGAAAATTTTATTTTTATTACTCAAATATTTTTTATCATAAATTTTTGTTACTCACTTCACGATATTATATATACTAAAAATATATTTTAAATTAGAAAAGTATTTAAGGTGCATATAAAATATTTATATGGTATAATCTTTTAAAATTAATATAGATAATAGCTTAATTAATGTTTATTTATTTTTTAACTATTTTATAAAATTAAAATTTTAATTATTAAATAATTTAATAAGTGAAGTAATTAAAAAAATAAAAGAAGAATATCACTATCTTATATTTGAAAATAAAAATAATATTTTTATTAGTTTTGTATTTATCATTGAAAAAAGTTTATTGATAAATATTTTAATATACTTAATAGAATCAGTCATCAATAAATTAACTTTATCTAAAAGAAATATGTAATAAAAAATACAAGAAAAGATAATATAATTTTAAAATTTTTATGAGCAGAAATTAGTGGGGTGTGATAAAAAAAAAAAAAAAAATCTGGAAATATATTCTGCCCCAATATTTTTTTCATTATGTGATGTTGGATAAGATAAATTTCACGTGTTTAGCTAGTAAAACTATGAGGTCTATCTAGAACAAGCTTGATTCAATTTGAGACTTCTCCATTTGATCTTGTCCTTCTTCAACTTGGACTATGTCTTCACCTTTGTAAATTTAAAATAAGAATCTCTTGGCGTATGATTCCATCCTTTTCTTAATTTGTATTAAGATTTAAGAAATGAATTAGCTCATTCAGGTTCACTCTCTCTATCCTTCCCAAATATTTTCATTAATCTCGTCTGAACCTTCCTTTAGATGTTTTTTCGTAAAAAGAATTCTGATTACACTTTTCACTGAAAAAAAAATTTAATTTTTTAATTTTTTATTACATATATATATATATATATATATATATATAAGCGATATAAAGTACCAATTATCATCGTGATCTTGTAATTCTATTTAAGCATGTGTATTAAGTCATAGAAGAGGGTGCATTTAGGTTCACTCATTCTACAATTAGAAATAGTTTTGTGATTTTATTTGAAATTAAGAGATCCAAAATTAAAATAACTTAAACCACATGAGAGTTTAAACATGCAATCTTAGCTCTAATATCATATTCATTATCATTAGTCACAAAGGTTTTAAATTATCATGTAAGGGCTCAACAGCAGCTTTGAAAGACAAATATGAATATTTAAAGTACAAAAATCAATAATATATGACTTGTTTTAGCTTGTGCAAGGCTTCAAGGTGACCAAAGAATGTGGTAATGTAGCCTGCTAAGTTGGTTTGTAAATTATTCACATTTAATTGCAACGTGCGAATTAATTCCTTAACTGACCGCGTTCCCATCAAGTCCGTGAGACCCTGTGGCGACGCATTTGGCTATTAATTGACGAGTTGAGGCCCCGGCAATAGTGGAGTTACGTAGTTATAATCAATATTTTTGTGGTGCATTCAGAGTCATCCCGATGAAAATGGTCTATGAGATTTAAGGAAACCAGAAATTCACTTTTAATTCTACAAAATATTTGGAAACGAGAAGATTTTTGTGCATGTTGGCCGATACTTATCACATAGTCGTTGGTCCATCTGACAAGTTGATTAATAGTTGTATAGCATAGGGATAGCAATATTGAAGGGAACAAGGGAAAAAAAGAAGTACCTACCATTCGAGATGAATTTGATTTGAGGGATTACAACCTTTGGGTACAGGAACGATGAATATCCAACGTATCATCTTCCCTACAATTTGGCCGACCCAACCCACTTCCTATTAACAAGTTGCAATTCGTGGGTTATTTTGGTTTGATAAGTGGACAAATATGCAAAGTATAATGGAGAGACTGTGAAGAATCAATGTAGACATTTTTTCTTTCACGTCTGTAAATTTGTATTATTCAAAGTTCCAATCAAATTCAATGTTCTATCTTTACCGGCCAGTGTTGAGATATTTTTATTTAATTTTCAATTCAGAAATTTTATCTTCGGAGATGAAGCAGACTTAATGGACTTATTATAGAGTCGACAAATTTATCAATTGGAGAAGCAAGTGTAAGTGGAATTCATTTTGTATATTACTAAAATCCAATTTGGTACATGACGACCCAGTGATTACTGCAAGGTACTTGTTTGAGACAAATGATACTATGAATTAACCTATAATATTATGAGAAAAATGCTAAATTATAACGAACCTATTAAGTCTTTGTCGATTACGTACCCTTCCAAGGATGTGAATTTCACTTGTCCAGAATTCAATCACAAGCGTGAATTAAGTTTAAAATTATTTCCTTTCAATATAACATACAACTAAGAGGAAAGCGATACGGAAAGAAATCTGAACCCTAAGAATTTTGGACCATCCCATTGATTTCACCAAATGAATAGGAAGAAAAAGTGTTTCTTATTCGATTGAATTAGATTATCAAATTGTGCTAAGTCAAGGGTGTTAAAAAGGTGGAGACAACGAAGAAGAGATCTTCCTGAAAAACCTACCAGCATGACACAGTAAGTCCCGCTTGCATGTGAACCAAATTTACAAGGAAATGCGATAGGGGATGGTAAAGCAGGCCAACATCACATCAATCAAATGATCTAAAGATAGAGATTACAACGAACATAAAATTTAATATTGCTTTATTTAAATAGTATCATATATACTTAAATCTAGAGCTAGCAGGTTGCTATGGATCGCATGAGCAAATTTTGGATGAATTCACGTATGTTTCAAGATTTGATCAAAATAAGAAATATTTTGGTTTGGTTTGAGTCTTGCAATTGACCTATATATTGTAAATGAAACCTACCTAGCTTGAATTTTTTGCGGTAATATCAGATGCTGTCGTTTGTGTAAGTTCATCTAATATTATTAATGCGTGAATTGCTATATAACAGCATAGATGTTTCATTAATGGCATCGTTCCTAGAGTTTCAATAAAAGATAGTGTATCCAAATCTGTGTTTCTTTAATATACGATGATATGGGGAATTAGGTGTACATTAGAAGAACTTGGTGGTGTTGTTCATATAAAACCATGTCTCTGTAGTATATATTCAATGCCTATAGCACTAGCTAAAGATCTAGCTAGCTTCCATGCCAGTTAATCTTCACGATCTGTTTTCAATAAAATTCTATATACATCCGTTTGGGTTCTCGAAATCCTGTAAATGCAATTAGCGAGCATCAAATTATTAAATACATACACACACACGCAGCCATGTCGAAGGAGAACACGTAAAAATGGAAAAAGGAAAAAGGGAATTAAGCTAACGAAATTAAATAAATTAAAGACTCTTGATCGATCCCTTCAATTTGAAACTTGTTTCATGCATTTACCTAGCTCATGAACTGGGCTCTAGATAACTTTCTTGTTATTTATTTTTTCAGGTGAAACGGAGACTGAAATGACTGAAGGTATCAAGGCAATACGCAAAACAGAATTACATAATCTAGGTAAATTGTTTTTGATTCAACTTGACATTCGGATAAGAGAATCAAATCTGGATCCATTGATTTCCTCAGACACTCGTACATATTTTTTCACGGCTGATTCCTTTCCTGTGCACCAACGTACAGTGATGCTATTGGGTAGGGATAGTGGAACTTTGACATGCAAACATTTGGCCGTAGGTCGACACAGAAAAGCCGAAGACTGTTGTGTTACATCAGACATCAGTAAACTACTCTATTGAATTGTCGCTGTCTTCACTCAGCACAATTTTTTTTTCTTAATTTTCTCAGACTTGTGAAAGCATTTGCACTTAAATGTTTTAATAGTAAAAGCTAATCTTCTCATTAAAAGTCTAACAATTGCAGTCCACGACTGTTTCTAGTGAACATTCATACTCACACTTGATGAAAGAAACAGAAATTTCTATCAATCAAAACAAAGAGAGTCCCTCAAGATATCCTCTGGTTGTATTAATTCGAATTTTCCCAGGAATGCATGAATTAATGAAAATTAACTGCATAAATTAATAATTGTATAGTAAATTTAACAGAGAATAATGGAATGTGGAAAATCTGTCTAACAAAGTGAGAGAGAGAAAGTGCTTTCAATTAATAATAGCAAGTACTTTCTCTACATGGTTATCTCCATTGCAGGCATGTTTTTATTGAAACGAACACAAAAATATGGCACACAAAGTGTGAAAAAGATTTTATGTTAACAACAGGGACGAAAGGAATCCCGCAAAATTTCAGTGCCTTCTTCCTCTTCCAATTTTATTTAATTTCATCAGATATTCGAGGAGAAAAAATATTGTTTAACATTATTTTCGGATAGTTTAAAACCGAGAAGGCAGATTCTGTATCTGTTTCGCCATTGCAGTGCGATCATTAGACACAAAGTAAAAGAGAGAAATTCAGTTAACAAAAGAGAGTAATCCCACTGCAACAAATATCTAACATTTGACGATAGCATTTTTTATTGAAATGCTTTTAAATGTCAATATAAATCGTATTTTTTAAAAATATTATATTTAAATACTTAATTAATGATATTTTATTTCTTTAATTATATTAATATTTAATAGGTAGAACGTTTTAAAGGTTATGTATAATATTAAATACTATAACACTTTAAAAATGCTACTAATTAAGATAAATTTAATAATACTAGCAAAAGGTATAAAAAAACTAAATTTTAATTTGATCAAATATCAATTTATGTCTCTAAAAATGCCATCAAATTGGTAAGGTGACGTAAATAAATATTGCTTTTGAGCTTTATTGTTATTTTTGCACAAATTATAAATAAATGTGTGTTCATGGTGAGAGTATCTACAATATTAAACACGCCCTATTTTAATGCCGTCTAAAGGATCCAAGCCAGACATTTTTATTGTAGCAAAATTTTAAAAAAATAATGCTACAATTAACTTCGATGTAATATGCTTCTTTTCATTGCATTTTATGTTTAACTACAATTAACTAGTAACACCACACATTAATTAAATTAACAGTCAACAAAATTAATTCTTGATGAATGAGTTTACCATTTATTAAAATATCAAACTTCAAATTATAACTCCCAATTCCCACCCAAAAAATTCCTAACAAAAATCTCTTTAATCAGAAAACATCCAACTCTCTTTTCTTTACACAACTTCTCTCTTTCATCTCTAACCCTTTTTTGCTCTATCATTTTTTCTAAAACTGCTGCGATCTCTTGAAACAACAGCGAATCAGATTCTTCATTTGATTCATTTCCTTCTGATCTATTTTTTCTTTTGCCCTAGCTCTTAGTTACCACACTTCGTCGCCGATAACCAATTTGATTTTGTCGCTGACAGCAACCATGAGTCTTCGTCTCCGATAAAGAACCGTAATCTAGGGGGCTCAGTATATGATGTCGTTTCTGAAATTTTATTGTGAAGGCAGTTTCATTCAGAATAATTTCTCAGGTAATAACACAATTGCAAGTCAAGGAAATGCACTTGATCAAATCTTATCTATTAATATAAAGAATCTAACAACGTGAAAGAGATTATGATTTTAACTAAAACAGGGAGTACTCTCGCAACATTTTTTTGTCATTTATATTAAGTTTTCCCAAGGGGTACACTTGATGAAAACTTCATACATACCCACACAAAACAAAGTATCCAGAAGATATAATATTGTGTTAATAATTGATAGTCATAACCACTACGCGCCATAGAAGATTTGCAAAATCCACTGGACAGAGCAGCTTTCTCTTTGTTATTCCTTGCAAACCCTAGTAACTTTCTCTTATAGTCGTATCTTCCCAGTATTTATCAGTAGAAGTGTTTGTTTCCTTCATATGATCATGGATGTAACTGAGCGGAAAGCAGGGTCGTCACATGGAATAGTGATCCCCGTCTCTTGCTTATATCCAAAAGCTTCTTCAGACTTTCGAAGTAAATTCTGAAACAAAGGGTGACCGCACCATGATATAGGAATGACGTATCTGCTTCGATTCTCTCCAACATAAACAACAAAATGACCTTCTGGTACATCACTAGGAAACCCATCTTGATTACAGCTGTTTTTCTTGCCAAAACTTAAGCACCGTTTGATAGACTCTTTGAAAGCTGCTGGTTGAGGGAACTTGTTTGAATTCTTGATAGCCATTGTTTCTAGTTGACTTTTGTTTGAGCTTTTTGAGTGTAAGAAAGAGAAAGAGAGAGAGATTGTAAAAATGTAACGGTGGTGGTTTATCTTCGAGCCAGAAAGAAGGAAAAGAAGGGAAATGGTAGGGAAAGGATAGAAGAATTAGAGGTGAATTTATGGGGGAGATTATAGAAGAAGAGAGATTGAGTGTGAATTGCAACAAACTCAAGTGGGAAGCGGTGACAATGCACAGAGCCAATATGCATTTGGAAGTACTGTACACAATTCGAATTCCAACAGAGTTACCATACATTGTTGGCTTATGCAAGGACAATATGGGTCCATGTTATCGTAGTCTTTCCCTCTCAAGTCTTGAAGCATTTCGTCTTTACCAATCCAGTCATATTATAAGGATGGAAAATTTGAGTCCTGTGTATATATTCCAATTTCTGTTATTACCTGTATCTGTGTCTTTCTGTCAGGAGCATGGGGCTAAGCATTCTATAGTCTCAGGTCTTTATACTCACAATGTTTCTTTGCAATAAACCTCGTCTATTGCAATGCATCATTATCTTGAGATTTGGTAAACTTGGTGACTGTATATTTTAAGTTTTCTATTATTACTCTTTACCTGTGTCGTTCTCTTATGAATAGTCTCTTTCTCCTTGTTTTACTTGTCTGCATGTGGTTACCTTCAACTTAGCTACTTGTTCCTAGTTTTACTTGTCTGCATGTGGTTACCTTCAGCTCAGCTGCTTGTAACAAGATAACGTCGATTCTTTTCCAACTAGTTATGAGTGTTTGAAGCAGGAAAAGGTAAAAAAATAAAAAGGATAGAGAGAAAATTGCATAGTGAGAAACTTCCAATAAGAAGACCTCTACGAGTCTACGACCAATTGGTATATATGGTGCGAATTCAACATTAATTCATATGAAATAGTTAATGATGGTGTAAATGTTGAAACAGCGAACACTTCCCTCTCTACCAAACCCATCAAATCAGAGCATCCGATGCATTTTACCAATATTTGCTTAATCAAAAAAAAAAAAAAAAAAAAATCAAGCTTCTGGTTTAAAGTATGATTTGAATGACTGGCAATATTTCACATGTCGCGCAGTTTTATATTGTCCATTGATGACACAGTTTTATGATCGATTGATGTTATGTTACAAATATAAATATAATTTTATGAGGATATATTTAAAGTTGAGGTGTTATAAATTTTAATTTGAAATTATTAAAAATAAAATTGCTAATGTAGATATAGGTGAATAATAAAAAATATTACTTATATTTATTAAAATTTAAATTAATCATAAAATAAGAATAGACGTGAAAGTATGATAAATGCGTATGCAAGTATTGTTTAGCAAGAATTAGAACCCAAATCAAACACATCTAGAGTAAAACACTTGTGAATGCAAAAAAAAAAAAAAAAAAAAATCCTTAAATTATTGTAAATCACCCAACTAAGTTCTTGGAATTTGTTAAAAATGCGAATATTTATAAGTATTAAGTTATTCTTTTAAATAATACTTAAAATTAATATTTTTATGTTTAAACTCTTAAATTTTTAAATGCTAAATCAATAATAAAGTTGTCAGTGAATATATTTTTTTAATGTCACATAAATTTCCGTGCAATAATAATAGTTCAATTTAAAATTACAGGACCACGTCCATGAGTTGAGTACAAACATTAAAAGTACCGAATCAGCGTGGGACAACCCTACACATGAACTTATGAATGAGATGAATGAACGAAGACGGGGGAACAGTACGTGAAGGCGAAGACTTTCACAAAATGCGGAAGAAGTTCGAGTCCTTCGAAGATAAATTCTGTCAGTGGGCGGCATCAATGAACTGAATTCTGGGATTCTTTTAATTCATGGACCACAAACACACAAGTGACCAAGACCAAAATTTGTCCCACGAAAATAATGAAACTTTGTGTTGTAGGGTGCATAGCTAGTGATCCTAAACTTGGTTGGACTAGATTTAGGCTGGCGCAATGAGTATGAGCCCTTGTTAAGGTTTAGAAATGGAGCTTTGGTCAAACAACAAACACTTTTTAGGCCCACAATACCGCAATACGCTGCAATGGGACACATACAACTCTCTTACGACTCTCCAACGTTTCCTTCGGGATTTCACTTTTCCGTCTGGACTCTTCCCGACATAATCCCAATGCAAGTTTTCTTTGTTTTACACACACGCCAATTTGTTTCTCAAGAACGGATTTCTAATATTCTTATTTCTTCGTGAGTAGCATTTTTTTGCACTCTGTAAAAATGGGTTACATAGACTCAATTGTAAGAAACTTTGAATACCCAGTAATGAATGAATTCCATGGGATCAACGTTTAATCAGAAACTGTGCTTCAGGTTCCAGGCTGTCTTAAGATATTTGACATAGGTCTCGTGCATCTAGAGTTGGATCACGTGGTCCGATCCCAAGTATAAATCAAATTTAGACCCAAACAGTTAAGATTAGGAAAGAAGCAAGCACACATTTATCCTTAAGAAAATTACCCAACCCATTCAACTTCAGCATTTCCTGGATGCTATAAAAGTCATCATGTTCTACGGCCATGAAAAAGAGATCTTCCGAAAATCATAGGCTCACCTGGGCTGTCTACTCAGAACACTTTCTCCTACCCGTTTTCTTTTCCAAACATTTTGGGACGAACATTCTTCCTTTTTTATCTTCTTTTTTCCCAATATTTTCGACAATGACTATATCAGTACAGTCCCTTTGTTTAATTTGTAAAAACAAAAACCGTTACTTTTAATTTGTAGTGAGTATTTATCCCACCAACCCACTCGACAACTATTATTCATTTTATTTTTTAACAGTTACCGACATTGGGTCAAGCTCACAATTTAATTGTCCCAGAACTTCTTCCGTGTTGTTCTCTTTACTTGGAAGGCAAGATAAAATTTGAACTTCAATTGTCAGAGCCAGCTTTTAAGACTTAGGGTTCAATGAATCTCTTCTTAGGAGGACTCGTGATTAATACATCCGAGTCCAGTGCCAATTTAATACAAAAGGAATGGCTGGCAGAATATAGGCTAGGCTATGGGCAACGGTTGCTACCCATGTTCTGTGAATGACATATGAAGGATAAAACTAGAGATAGCACATCGTTGTCACTACACAGCTAATCTTCTATCTTTTCCCCCTTCGCTTTTGTCTATTTTTTATGTTAATTTTTCTCCCACGACAGGAAGAATTGGTCGAGTTAAGGCAATTCTTTCGGCAGATGGTGACCTTGGTACAATGATGAACATGTGAACTGTTAAGGCCATGTTACTTCTGTCGTCAAATACACAAACGAGACAAAACTGTTAAGACCGAAAGACATCTACAATTCAGCTCACCAATCAAACCATCTCAAAGAAGTCTGGGCCTTTTGCAAGGTAGCATTGCATACTGGGTAGTGGTTATTAGCATGAAAGAAAGGAAAAAAATCAAAGGCCCCGTAATTTTGTACGTCCACTGTACGAAGGATATCCACGGGATGAAATAAATATAATAAAAAGACCATTTTTATGACTCATTTTTTTCCATTGATACTAATAAATAAAGATCATGTGAGAAATCAGATTATTTGCCATTGCCGCAAGGAATGAAAAGAGCACTTGACAATAATATTCAATCATATATGGGAAAGAAATATTAACTTAGAGAAGAATTTAGCAAAAGCAAGCAGGAGTTTCTTGCCTAAGCCTAAGGCAAGTGATGCTTTCAATCAACTACGAAGGACATGAACCGGAATGCATAAAGAGGATTGGGGATTCTCCTCTCTGACAGACAAATATGTCCAATAATTCCTTTAAGTTTTCCTCAGATTTCGACAAACAGACTGAATACAAAATACATAGATATTTTTTCTCTTTCCTAGTTGACAAATTACCCCACAACCATCTATGACTGTCACACTGCTAAATTTGAGTCAATCTGCTCTTAATAAAGATATATATACACATATAATACAGAGAGTTAAATCTATATAGGCCCTCTTAACTTGATTACTCTACTTGCTTACAAACCAATCATATTTCTTCCACAATTTACACTTGTGAGGACACAAAAAATATTCTACCATAAGCGTGTACATTCATGCCCCGATGCACACTTTCGTGGTAGAGGTGGCTCATTCATTATACTCAGTTCCTTCTCGGCTGAAAAATATGAGCTTGCACCTAGAAATTTGCAGAACCGGTCAGATTATAATTTCTCTATAAATTTCCAAGAGTATCAGCTGTCCATTGGGCCTTTATCGAGGCATGTAAACAAAGAAAAAAAGCTAAAATTTTAACGTGGGGCATATGGTTTATGTATTTGAATATGGTCTCCTGGTCACACCCATATCCATAAGAGAGAGGATAACTAAACCCCTAAAGTATAGCCCATAAGAGAATTCTATTAACAACAATTAACCAAACCAACTTACACGAAATGAATCAAAATCTAATCAAAAGAAGAACCAGAAGGAAAAACATAAAACCTAGAAGACCTCCAAAACAATCAGCTTCTTGATGACAATAATAAAGAGGAATTGATTTTAGAAATTAGAGATCTCCCCATAAAATTCAGCATACCCGTATCAATTGATTAACAACTAATAAACTAAGAACAGTCCTGAAAGAGAGAAAGATCTGACCTCAATTTGATAGGACGGCAACGGCATTGGAATAGAGGTGACGTGCAAAGAACAGGTGAAGGAGGAGATAGGAAGGGTAAGCACAATGAACCAAAAAAATGCCCTGAACTTGTTTTATATATTTAATTAAATTAGGAGGGTAAATATAGCATTTTTATTTTATGTTCTGGGCGTCACTTGTCATTATATCATACATTAATATCAATGCAGGCATTTCAGTCATTTAAACAGTCCATGACAGAAAACTTTTACAAGAAACAGAAACGAAAAATCATAACCGAAGGAGTCCCATTAACAAATATTTTCGTCTTTGGGGGATGCCCTTGTCATATCGACTATAGTTTACAGGTGTAGATTTCATTCTCTATAATCCATAAACAGGATAAAATGTTATGAAAAAACTGCTAATTCACATCCAAGATGATGCAAGACAGTCAAGACATGGATCCAAAGAAAACAAGTTATCATTCCCACCCATTGATTGCCCTTGAAAGAAGAAATTAGAGCAGATAGCTAAAGTTGTTCTTCTGTTCTTCGGTTGCATTTTCAAAGTGTTTAATAAACACCCACTTTTATTCATCTGCACACTTGCAAGCAGTGATTTTATTCCACAGCAACTAGCCACGACACAAAAGTTCCAGAAGTAGCCATTGTCATAGATGGTGATAGCACTTATAGGTACTTTCCAATAGCATTATAGCACACACATTTGCATTTAGTAATAAAACTGCATTTATAAACATCATGAACTATTTTGTATAGTCCAACCAAGTTAATTGGCTAAGCAGAAAGCAAATGAGCCATTCTTACCTGTTTACAAGCAGGTGCAATTGTCAAATGTCCATCTGCCTCTGAGAAATTCAAGAACCAGCGACTGAGAGAATGGTTCTTGGTATCATCTCTAGCTTTCTCATTCGTACTATCAATTGGTAGTGCAGAAGTTCAACACCAATATATATATATATATACACACACACTCAAATTTCCTGGATCAGGTAGGTCAAAACCAGCAGGAAGAAGAGGCACAAATACAGTAGCATGATTCTGCATGCGAGCAAAGAAATTCTAAGAAGGATTGGGAAAAACAATCTCACTATAGGTTTCCTTAAAAAACAGGTCTTTTGGTTAACTTGGGCCCAAATTCAGCTTCTGGATTACAACTTTAGATGGTGGCACCCGTAAAATTGATTCACCAAACCATCTCATCAGGCAACCAAGACAATAATGAACCAACCAACTACTCACAAATCCACCTGCTTATCACAGACATCATTGTGAAAGAAAAGTGAGATGCCAATTTCAAATTCACCCTAACAACATTCTGATAACTCAAATGGAGGTGATTCAACAGCTCCTGTAGGGTCATCAAAACTCGGATGCAACTGGATCACTACTCTCTTAGTTACAGCCCCAAAATCCACATTTGTTGACCCGCAAACATAGACAGTCCACTTGTGCAACTGAAACCTTAATGACGGAGTAACAATTGGTGAAAATTATGAAAACATACAGTAGGGCTATAAAAATACTGCTCGTTCCAAATTTTTCAACCCAAAACACATCCCAAATAAGATGGCAAGTGAGTTGGCATGCATTCATTGAACCATGAATTTTTACAATTTTCAAAGTCAATTATTATATCCATCTATTATTTAATGAATGTATGCCACCTCATTTGGGATGTGGATGAAAATTTTGGGATGAGTAGGTTACTCGGCTATAAAAACAACACGGGATGAGAACGCTCACTCGCTAGCCTTTCGACCAAGATGAAACACGATTGTGCCATAACAATTGGAATACTAATTTCAACATCATTAATTCTCTTGATTGCAACCTAAATAAGGAACAGAAACCATGCTGTTAAAAAGAGTCTATAAGTATGCTAACAACCTCCAAAATAGAGCTGACTTTAAACAATAATAAAACCTTATGGCTACCAAACCGAATGCCTCAACTACAACCTAATAACATGTCAACGCCAGCCAATCCTCGCTTGCATCATTGAAAACCCCAATAGATAAAACAACGGAACTTAAAACGTGCAATAGGGAACACAAATTCATTTCGGTCTTCAGGAACTTTTAATAACATCAAAGTGTTCATGCTATGCATGAAAAGCTCCGAATAAGACAATTCAATGCACAATTAAAATGTAAAGCTAATCATCGAACTTTATTGTTTGATCCTCTACTGTGCAAAGAACCAAATAAAAGTGTCAACTTACAACACAAGCTCTTTAAGTCATAAGAAAAAACTTGAATTTGTCTAGGGTTCCTAATTCTAACTTCACTGACAATCATTGAAGTTATTATTAGGGTTAAGAACTTAAGAACAAATTATATACAAGGTAAGAGAGTACCTTGTTGCCGCTATCATCAGTAATTTGGTTAATTTCTATACGCGGTGGCTTTACGGCATACTCACTCTCGCGAGGTTGGTTTGCCCCTTGTATTCTTCAAAATTCTCGGCAGCAGCTCTGCAGTTGTCGTCTATGCACGAAATGTGATACCTGAGATTTTTAACATCTAACCAGGAAAATTTTTGGAAACTTTGGCGTTAGCGTTTAGATTTTAACCGAAAATGGCTACGTTTTTTACTCAATTTTTTAAATTCACCTTTTTTTCTTCTTTTTAAAGTAAAACAAAAATTTATCATTTAAACAATAATGTCCCGTAATCTAACTATAAAACTCACTAAATTTACTGTTGTATATATTTTGCAAACAAACTAAAATAACTGTTTTTGATTCTGAAAATATTCAGAGAGAAATATTTTAAATGCCACACATAGTTTATCTTCTGATTATTGCCAGTGACAGTTATTGATTTTGCCTCATGTAAATATTTTTGGTTATAGCGCAATTTTTCATTTACTTGAAAATACAAAAGAAAAAATTAGCAGTGAAATCAGTCTCTTAACTATTAAATTTTGATATTTAAATTAGACAAGTGTTTAGTAATCATAAGTAGAAAAAATATAACTTGTATTTAATGTATAAATATTTACTCAATGAGGGTAAAGAGGAGTATGCAAAGTTTAACTTTTTTCTTAGTGGAGTGTTTGTTGTATTTATAATAATTGGTAATGCGTTTCTTTACGTAAGTATTAGAGAACGGAATGTTAATTTATTAGAGAGTGAAATACTAGAGCCAAAGACGAATCACTTCATGATCATTGCTTTTTATTGTAAACTAATATAATAATTCTTTAAGAAGTATCTTGTACAGTCTATAACACAACTTAGATGTGATATGATATCTTGTTATAACTTTGATATTTAAACGTTATTCTCAACTGCTATCTCTCTCATTTTATAATAAAAAAGAACTCGGTGTGAAATGGATTTTACTGCTCTGAGGGTGAACTTCGTGTTAGTATCCCAAGTTGCCGAAAGTATGACGAAGAAAGTTTACCGACTTAAGAGTTTAGTCATGAGGCTAAAAATGACTTGTTGATGTCGATACTTCGAGTTGTCAAAAAGATTTATTTCAATAAGAGTGATGGCTCCCTACTACACATGCTGAGGGGTCGTGCTTCCCAAACCTGGTGGATTCGAACCATAGCCTCTTTTTCGTCCCCCTGCGATTATGACAAATAGATTTTGTTTTATTAAAAAAATCTGTGGCTTTTATTTTGGCCATTCTCAAAACTGAAACAATTTACGGACTACTTTCAAGTAAAACGAAAGGGACAACCTACTTTTGAGCAAAGTGCGGGTCTCAAACTAGTTTGTCACTGGTTTCACTTACAATCAAATAAATTACTTAGGTTTCCAAAAAAGGTGTGGGTTTCGAGCCAAGTGTTCCATGCTCCATAATTGCAGCTCTATGTTCCATACTTCACAATCCTTCATTTTATGCAATTTCCACAATCGAGCAATTGCCCAATTGGGAATTTTCCAAAGCACAAATTGCTCCATAATCCTTCATCTTTTGCAGCAATTGGGAACATTCAAGCATAAATTTCACAAATGGTATAAAGATTCGAGCATTCAACAATTAGGAACATTTAAGCAATTTTGCCCGAATTATAAATTTTCAAAGGTAGGTTTGAGACGCTCTAATTTATAGTTTCAAACACAATACTCTTATTATAATTTCGAGCAATAAAAAGAATTATAATAACTATTCAAAATACTCAATTTTATTCCTCTTTTGACCTTATTCAAAAGTGCTCAATTTTACTTTATTCTAAAATAAATTTTAACTTAAATAAGTATATAATTTTATCTTAATTAAGAGTAAATTTTACCCCAAATTTTATAATTAGATTATAAGGGCATTACTATTTAAATGATGAATTTTTAATTTACTTAATATTTTTTTAAAGTCTGGTCAATTTTAAAAATTGGCTTAAAAATGTAGTGATTTTTAGTTAAAACTTGGAGGGTTTTACGATAATAATTAATATTAAATTTTTTAAAAAGAAAAATTCTGCAAGATAATTACTTTTACTTTACAATCCGATCAGTTTTGCTGGAGAATTTTGCGTTTACTTTAGCGAAGATATTTTAAAGGTTACGGTGGTAAAATTGCTGCTCAAATTTAATATCATTGGACCCCTTTAATCACAACTATTACCCCCGTTTAACTCTAAAAGAGTCGTATCTGCCGATCGTTTAGTTTTAAAATAATCATCTCTGCACCGTCCGCGTTAGTTTAAATGAGAATGCAGTCTTGATAATTTTGATTGTTAATTAATATTATTATAATATATTAATTTATACATAACAATTTATATAAAAAAAAAATTTACAAATTATTTTATACCTATAATTTATATTTTTAACACTTCTCTCTCTCTCTCTCTCATTTTGTACGTTTTAATAGAAAATGAGAATGCCTACTTCATAATTTTGATTATTAATTAATATTATTATAATATTAATTTATACCTAATAATTGATACAAAAATTCATTATCTTTAACACCTCTCTCTCCCATTTTTTGTGCTTTAATACTAAACCTAATTTTTATGTTTCAATACTAAACCCAGAACTGAAGAGTGGATAAATTAATTATACTTATTTTCCATGTGATTCATTGCCTACTCTAAGCACTGTCGCGGGAAGAAAGTCATCGAAAAGCAGCCCAACTTACTGTAATGAACGAAAAAACCGACGAATCGAAGTACAGCTAAATCGGTGATTGTTAGCAGAAACCCAAATACTCCAACAACATAAAATAAAGACGCATTAAAAACAATTTGATTTTACACACCAACTTTTCATTCTAATAGCAACAACTCTTTGGACTTCTACATTTTAGATTCAGTTTTCCAACAGCGGGAGCATGCACTAAGTCACCAGGCTCTTCATAATGGTAAAAATTTAGAAGAATAGATTGTGGATAAACTTTGTCAATCAGCATTATTCTGTCGCCGTCTCTACTCTGGCAGCTTTGCATTCAGGCAAAAGTTACCCATGCCATGACAGCGGGCAGCTGAACAGAGAAGCCACCAAGATTAAATGTTTGAAGCATTCAGAGCCATTACTTTGCATTGTTCATTCATGGCCAAAAGTTGAGCCTCTTTCTTGTCAAGAAGGGCGGCTAACCTCACATTCTCTGCCATAAGTTTCTGAACTTCCGCCTCTTTCTGCATCTTCTCACCCTCCAATTGTGTTGTCTTAGCAACGAGCCTGTTTCACAACAAATTTAGCCAGGAGATCCCAAGAAATATTCCAAACAAAATAAGTAGTTGGTAGAAGAGAAAATGACGCCAACTAGTATTGACTAAAGATAGCAACAGGAGCAGCACTATATCAAAATTTAACTGTGGTACCCATGAATCAAAAGAGTTTCAGTTGAACATAGAGGCCAGCTGTCAGAATACAGTATTTGACATATATAGGGATGCACAAAATAGAAGGGTTTTTACAAAAAGAAGAGAAATATTTAGAACACATTCAGTCCAAAACCGCAATGGTTGGAAAGTCTTAGCAGAGTTCCGCAATAATGTCATCACATCAAATTCAAAAAGGCAATTTTTTTGTTTTGGTTGGCAGGAGGGTACTCCCAGGCCCCAGCTCCAGGGGAATCATGGCATAAAAGATATCTTGGCACATTGACATGGATTCCCAGGGGAACAATGCTTTAGTAAAAAGGGACAGCTGACCACTAGTCACCCAATCAATGAAGCAATAACACACCTGATGCGTGGTAACATGGACCAAATACTACCAATAAAAAGAAGTATAGTCAAGCATTTCAAAGCATACTGACCGTTCAAAAAGCCTCTCAATTGTTTGGAATTGCTTTTCTGATGAAATAAGTGTTTCTTTCACACTGATAAGAGTGCTAACATAGTTTTTCAGAGACTCAAAATCCCGTTTCACACAACTAAGCTCCTGTTCATTTTCTGCTGCTCGCTGCCTCTGTCTAGTGGTCTCTTCAACCAAATCCTCAACCCTCTGCCGCATTTCATTTAGAATACTATTTGTACCCAGAGCAAAGAGCTCCATCTCCTCCAACTTCAAAGACATGTTCTCAATTTGAATTGCTTTCTTTCTAATTTCTTCCTGGCCTAACGTTACCTTCTCTTTCTCAACTGCAGTTTCAGACTCTGCCATTATAACCCTCTTAACAAGAGCTTCCATTACATCAGTGACCGTCTGCACAGACCTGAGTAATTCACCTATATAAGCTCCATCTTGTTCATCTAATGATCCTAGCTGCTTACCAATCCCAGTCCATGTATTGTCAATAGGCTCATCGAGTGAAGAAAGATCAACATTCCTAGACCAACTAGACAAAGGTGTACCATTTTTGTCAACATGGCCAATCCCTACTAACTGTTTGATGCCACATGATGTATGGGCTAATTCAGGAACAGCCATTATTCTTGCTTTTGATTTCAAGTAAGTTAATAATGCTGCAGTAGTTTTCACTCTGCGCCAAAGAACTTCCAGTTCTTTCTTTGAATCTTCTTCAGAACCCTTTAGACATGTCTTCATCTCCATAAGCTTTTCCTGCAATAAATCCACTTGTAATTGGCTTCGCTCCATCTCTTGCTTCCAAATATCATGAGTTTCACTTAGCTGAGACTTCAAAGTAGACAAATCAACATCTTTCTTGGCTGCCATTCCCTATCCTATATGATGCAAATATGAAAAATGTGAACTCCAATACTAAATTGACACGGCCTGTTCACATCAATATTCAAACATCAAATATACAAGCAATACATATTATCCTTGTAAAAAGTAAGAAAATGAATACAAAATTGCATTCTTTATGTGACACTCCTTCCAAAATAGAAAGCACGTTGCTATCCCCACCAAGCACTTGTGAACATGACAAAAGTTATAAAACTGGGATGCTATCTTGCAAATAGGATGCCTCTTTAGATAACATTTTCCCACGTCTGAATCCATGTATGCTTTACAAATTCCAACCAGATTCGTAAACATACAATGGAATTATCATTGTAAAATGGTAAAAACTGTAAGAACTTCTAAGTTGTAGCCTTCAGTGATATTATTCAATTCCAGCATTCCATAACTGAATACCAAAATAGACGTACATTGGTCGAATATTAAAAACCAAAACTTCTGTTCAATTACCGCAGACTTTTACAAGTTAAAAGAAATATACGTGAGCAAACAAAAATATTCTTAGACCAGATGAATGGGAATTGGACAATGTGAAACACAGTTTTCAGCATCTTGTGACATCCAGAGGCTCACAGTGACCATCATTAACACGAAGTCAACAAAAAATAGCACAGATAAGATCAAAATATAACATAATAGCGAAAATGAATTCAAAGATCCAAATTTTTGTAAACTGCCAAACACTATTTATTGACAGGCATACACAACACCATCGTAATCGAGACTCGAAAGTCCAATTAAACGATCTGAACTCCAAAACCCCAACTCGATTCACCATTATGTAATCAACAGCAAAAACACATTATGATCCCTAACGAACCCTAAACTTCAACGGAAAAGGACAAAGTTAAGACTGATGATCTGCAAATAATACATAAAATAGTACACGTATGTGCATCGAATGAGAACAATATGAAGGTCAATCACAGACAAACCAAAATTATTTGAGATGGATGAAGATCGCGAGAAGTCACCTTCTGATTTGAGGGAGCAAAGGAATTGGATGGGCTCGACTACAGCAGATAATGTGTAAGAGGTCTTCGAAAGAAAAAGTGATGAACAACCAAGAAGAATGTTTGGGACACCAGCTGGTATTTTCTCTTTATTTTATTAAAATTAATTTTGAAATTTTTTGGTCAAATATGACTCCTTCCGTGAACTTCCCGACTCCTCAAGCACTCGGATTTGTAAAACACAAAATGGAGCCAGCATAAAAAAGGGCTAATGAAATTTACAATTTATCTTCTTAAATTTTAATACAAAATATAATTTATTATTATTTTATATTAATATATTTATTTTTATAAAATATTTTATAAATATTAATGAAACCTCTCCAAATTTAGGCACCACTAAAGTTTAAAAATTTCGTAAAGCTAAGAACGCCTGTAATTTGAAAAAGTTATAAATATTTTTTTTTAAATTTAAAAAGGGTGACAATTATCATTATCATATCATTTTATTAATTTATTTATTTTTTACAATATAATTATTATTATACTCTTAATTTTTATGTTATTTTTATTGAAAATATGCCTTAAAACTAATCGTGTTATGTTATTTAGGGCATTATTTTATTGTATATATAAATTTATAATTAATTATAAATTTGTTTATAATTAATAAAATAGTATTTTATTTATATTATTTTGTATTTATGCAACTGCTATTTATTTTTATAATTTAATTATTAATATAAAATGAGATCCCATGATGTATTACGTATCAAGACTCTATCTACAATAAGTTATAGATATGAGTACATAGTTTATAATTTAAATACATTCGAATTAGTTCTCAGCAGAGGTGATGTCATCAGGGACTATAATATTGCATGGTTGGCATATTTTATTGCTACCAATGATTAGTATTCGATACTAATCGTTGGGTAATGAGTCTTATGTCACAAGAGTATAAATATTAGTATT
>JAWDEX010000021.1:1139819-1156964 GCA_035221805.1 Trichilia hirta
ATATGACATCTAGGTCAAATAATTTCTTTACCATTTCTTCATATTTGGAAAAACAGACCAAATACAAAATACATAGTTATTTTTCTCTTTCCTAGTTGACAAATTACACCACATCCATCTACTGTAGTCACACGGCTAAATTTGAGTAACTAGGCTCGTACTAAAGATATACATATTCAATACAGAAAGTTAAACCTGTATAGGCCCTCTTAACTTGATTAATATACTTGCTTACATCCCAATCATTTTTCTTCCACAATTTACACTTGGTGAGGACACTCAAAATATTCTACCACAATCATGTACATTCATGCCCTGATGCAGGGTTTGGTGGTGGAGGCGGCTCATTCATCATACTCAGTTCCCTTCTCAGCTTAACAATATGAGCTTGCACCTAGAAATTTGCAGAACCAGTCAGACTATATTTTCTCCATAAATTTCCAAAAGTATCGGCTGTCCATTGGGCCTTTAACCAGGCATGTAAATCAAAGTAAAAATGCTAAAAATTTAATGTGGGGCTTATGGTTTATGTATTCAGAAACGGTCTCCTCAATACACCAAGGGAGAGTGACAACTACACCCTCATAGGATAGTCAAGATGAGAACCACAGCCTCAAGTCGAAAATATTTGTGATGGGACCCCTTTCATCACTCTTTTTCGACTTTGTTAGCCAATTTAGGGGCATAACGATTTTTGCATTATACACAAAAGAGGATAAAAATAAAAAATTTAAAAAAATTAAAAAAAAAAAAAAAAAAACAAAAAACACATTAGCACTTACACTGTGTCAAACCATCTTTTATCTTAGCCTTCTATGTACTGTAAATCTGATCCCAACCATTGAAATTGGTTCCACCCTTTACAGTTCTCCCAAAATAACAAAAACATATCTATCTTAACATGGATATGTTACACAAGTTCGTCGCTTTATTTCATATAATTTTATTTCATTTGGTTCTATATATTTAAAAAAAAATAGAGAGGATTAAATAGTATTTTTTAATCAATATTATGAGTGTCAACAGTTACTGTCTCATACATTAATATCAATGCAGGGAATTTCAGTCATTTAAACAGTCACATCAGAAAATAGTTAAAAGAAATGAAAAGTTGTAATGGAAGGGCTCCTATTAACAAATATTTTCAACTTGAGGTGCACTTGTCATATCAACTATACTTTGGGGGAGTAGATGCCATTCTCCCTTTCCATAATCAAGATAAAATGTTATGGAAGAAGTATTAATTTACCTCCAAGATGGTACAAGACGGTCAAGACATGGGTCCAAAAAAAATTATAATCCTCACCCATTGACTGCCCTTGAAAGAAGAAATTAGAGGGGATAGTTTGGTTAAGTTGTTCTTCTGTTGTGTTTTCAAAATCTTTGATAAGCAACCACTTTTATTCCTCTGCGCACTTATACTTGCCAAGCAGTGCTTTATTTCAAAGCAACTATGGCTTCAAAGCCAGAATACAACAGTTCCAAAAGCTGCCATTGTCATAGATGGCGATAGAACTTGTAGGTTATACTATTTCCAATAGCATTATAGCACACACATTTTTAATTAGTAATAAAACTCCATTCATAAACATCATGAACCATTTTGAATACTCCAACTAAGTTCATTGGCGAAGAAAAAAGCAAATGAGCCATTCTTACCTGTTGACGAGCAGATGTAATTGTCAAAAGTTCATCTGCCTCTGAGAAATTCATGAACCAGTGACTGAGAGGATGGTTCTTGGTATCACCTCTCCCCTTCTCATTGGTACTATCAATTGGTACTGCAGAAGTTCAAACACCAAGGATATCCCCATGTATATATATACAAGAAAAATTTCACAAAACAAATGAGCAAGAAATTTTACCTGGAGCAGGTAGGGCAAAACCAGCAGGCAGACGAGGCACAAGTACAGCAGGATGATTCTGCACACGAGCAAAGAAATTCTCAGAAGGATTGGGAAAAACAATCTCATTATAGGTTTCCTTAACAACAGGTCTTTTGGTTGCCTTGGGACCAGATTCAGCTTCTGGATACAACTTTAAATGGTGGTACCTGTAAAATTGACTCACTCTCAGTAATTAAACCATCTCATCAGTCAACCAAGACAATAATGAACCAACCAACCACTCACAAATCCAGCTGCTTATCACAGACATCATTGTGAAAGAAAAGTGAGATGCCAATTTCAAATTCACCCCAACCACATTCTGATAACTCAAATGGAGGTGATTCAACAGCTCTTGTAGGGTTATCAAAACTTGGATGCAACTGGAACACTACTCGCTTAATTACAGCCCCAAGATCCTCATTTGTTGCCCCACGAACATAGACTGTCCACTTGTGCGACTGAGACCTTAACAATAGAGTAAACATTGGTGAAAATTATTTAAACATACAATAAGGCTACAGATACAACAAGGGATGAAGTCACTTACTCACTAGCCTTTCGACCAAGATGAAACGCGATTGTGCCATAAACAATTGGAACACTAATTTCAGCATCATTAATTTTCTTGACTGCAATCTAAACAAAGAACAAAAACCATGCTGTTAAAAAGAGTCTATATAAGTATGCTACCAACCTCCGAAATGGAGCTGACATTAAACCAGCCAGTCCTTGCTTTCAAAATTCAATAGCCCAACACATAAAATAACAAAACTTAAAACGTGCAATTGGGAACACAAATTCATTTCGGTCTTCCGGAACTTACAATAACAAGAAAGTGTTCATGCTATGGCCGAAAAACTCCGAATAAGATAATTCAATACACACTCAAAATGTAAAGCTAATCATTTAACCTTAGCGTTCGATCCTCTACTGTGCAAAGAACAACTAGAAGTGTCAACTGACAACATAAGCCCTTTAACTCATAGGAAAAACCTTGAATTTGTCTAGGCCTCCTAATTTTAACTTCGCTGACAATCACTGACGTTACGATTAGGGTTAAGAACTTAATAACAAAATATATAAGGTAAGAGAGTACCTTGTTATCGCTATCGTCAGTATGTTGGTTGATTTCGATACGCGGTGGCTTTACGTCATACCCACTGTCGTGAGTTTGGTTTTCACCTTGCATTCTTCAAAAATCTCAGGAGCAGTTACCGTCTATGTACGAAATTGGATATTTGAGATTTTAACATCAACCATAAAAATTTGACAAATTGGGGCTTTAGGGTTTTAGGATAATAATTAATATTGAGTTTTTTGAAAAAGAAAAATTCGCTCCAATTATAATTATTCGGGAAATGACAGATGCCCCTCTAGTTTCAGCATAGGACAAATAACCCCTGGATCCTAACGACGTCAGGAATCTGTTAAGGGAAATATAATTTAACCTCGTGTGTGTGTGTAAAGTAAATTTAGCAAATTTTAATTATTGATCTAACACCCCTTTTCACCATATATGCCACAACTTCTACCTCCAACGACCATTGGGTAACAGTAAATTTTTTTATACCTTTTTATCCCTTTCTCTTTCTCGTCATTCAGTCTATTTCTTTTGTCAAAAAATTTTGAGACCCAAATTTTCCATCATCCCCACTATTGATGCCATTATCATCACTAATTACAATTGAAATTACCATTAATAAAGATGAATCTACAACCTTCTACTAATCTAATGAGCTACCCTATTTCAAAGGACTCCACATCAAAAAACAGTTCAAATAGAGGAATGAAAGGAGACCCAAAAAGTCTCCACAAAACTGAATTAAGATTTGCAAATATGAATTTGATGAAAGTACATTGGCAAAATTGAGTGAAAAACAGGTTAATTTGTTAGAGAACGAGAGTTGAGGGAGATGAATTGAAAGCCCACTGGCATTTAACGAAAGAAAATGTATAATGTTTTGGGTTTTTGGAAAAAAAGAAACTATTTTTGGGGGGTTAAATCCTGTAAAAATAATTATTATATCTTAAAAATTTGTGAAATTCTTTTATAAAAATATATAATCAAATATAAAATTAAATATTATTATACATTTTTATATATAATGTATATTTTTAAATGAATCAAATATGGAACAATCATATAATTATATTTATTCCTAATTTAATAGAAATATCAATAATGAACCATAAAATTAATATGATTTTTATATAAAAGTATATTAATTATAAAATAAATATAGTCATTTAATAGAATTATATTAATAACAATAACACAATTACATTAATTTAAACATTAATAGTTATATATTTGAAAATATAATTTTCTTTTAAAATAAAGAAATGCAAAAGATAGAGTGTAAATAAATTGAAAATTAGAATTTAAGGTTTATTGTTTATTGTCAAAATTTATTAAATTTATGTAATTATCTGAAAATATAGGGGGTTAAATAATATTTTTCTTAACAGATGCCTAACGCCCGTTAGGATCCAGTTTTTTTGTCCGAACCTGAAAGTGTGGTTATCTGTTGCAAATCTTGGCGATAGATAATAGGAAAATACATAATTTGCTGAAATCATAAGCCAGGTCATTCTACTCAGTCCCCTAATAATTATGACCTTTACGATCTGGTCAAAATGGGGTCTCGCAGTTCAATTTTTACCTTTGCTTTTATAAAAACCTTTTAAAGGTTACGATGGTAAAATTGCTGTTCAAAGTAAATATCATTGAACCCCTTGAGCTTTAAATAACAACGATTACACCCATCAGTTCTACAAAAATCGTCTCTACCGACCCTGTAGTTTTGAAGTAGTTATCTCTACTCCAAGGTGTACGCGTTAGTTTAAATGCCAATGCCAGTCTTGATAATATCAGTAACACTGCTAATCAATACGTAATAATTTACATAAACTCTTGTAACACACTTTTGTTATCCCTTGCACTCTCTCTCTCTCTTCTTTTTTATCTTTTAATATTTGCTAACCCTAGTTTTTAAATTTTCAACTAAAGCTAGAATAAGGGCGGTTGGATGAATTAGTTTTACTCATTTT
Source organism: Trichilia hirta (assembly GCA_035221805.1). Lineage (NCBI taxonomy): Eukaryota > Viridiplantae > Streptophyta > Magnoliopsida > Sapindales > Meliaceae > Trichilia > Trichilia hirta. Next base: position 1,144,760 of record JAWDEX010000021.1, read on the forward strand.
CCGTATGATTGCGTCGTCTACTCTAAGCACTGTGGTGGCAACAACCAAGAAAGTCATCCAAAAGCAGGCCAAGTAACAGTAATGAAAAAAGAATCCGACGAATCGAACTATAAGCAGAATGAGTGATTTTTTGGAAAAACCTAAACACTCCAACAATAGACAATAAAGATGCATTAAGAACAATATGATCTAACACACCAACTTTGCATTCTAATAGCAACAATTCTTTGGATTTCTGCTTTATCGATTCAGTTTTCCTACAGCGGAAGTCACCAGCCTCTTCATAATGGTAAACTTTAAAATAACAGATTGTACATAAACTTCGTCAATCAGCACTACTCTGTTGCCTCTCTTCTCAGACAGCTTGGCAATCAGGCAAAAGTTACACAACCTTGCATGCCATGCCAACGGACAGCCGAATTGAGACAAGCCCCCAAGATTACATGTTTGATGCATTCAGAGCCATTACTTTGCATTGTTCATTTATGGCCAAAAGTTGAGCCTCTTTCTTGTCAAGAAGGGCCGTTAACCTCACATTTTCTTCCATTAGTTTCTGAACCGCCGCCTCTTTCTGCATCTTCTCACCCTCCAACTGTGTTGTCTTAGCAGTGAGCCTGTTTCACAACAGAATAAGACGATATATCCCAAGAAATACTCCGAACAAAATAAGTAGTTAATAAAAGAGAAAATGATGTCAACTACTATTGATTAAATAGAGCAGCTCTATGTCAAAAATTAACTGTCATACCCATGAGTCAATGGAGTTTCAGTTGAACATTGATTAAATAGAGGCCTACTTTCAGAATACAGTACTTGACATTTATTGGGATATAAGGTTTTATAGAAAAAAGAGAGAAAAATTTAAACCACATCCAATTCAAAACCGCGATGGTTGAGAAATCCCAGCAAAGTTCTGCAATAATGTCCCATGGGAAGGGACTCCTAGAGGAACAATGCTTTAGTAAAAAGGGGGCAGTTGACCGCTAGTCACCAAATCAATGAAGCAATACCATACCTGATGCTTGGCATTATGGACCAAACACTCAACAACAAAAAGAAGTATAGTCAAGCATTTCAAAGCATACTGACCGCTCAAAAAGCCTCTCAATTGTTTGGAATTGCTTTTCTGATGAATGAAGTGTTTCTCTCACACTGATAAGAGTGCTAACATAGTTTTTCAGAGACTCAAAATCCCGTTTCACACGGCTAAGCTCCTGTTCATTTTCTGCAGCTCGCTGCTTCTGTCTAGTTGTCTCTTCAACCAAATCCTCAACCCTCTGCTGCATTTCATTAAGAATTCTATTTGTACCCAGAGCAAAGCGCTCCATCTCCCCCAACTTCAAAGACATGTCATCAATTTGAATTGTCTTCTTTCTAATTTCTTCCTGGCCTAATGTTGCCTTCTCTTTTTCAACAGCGGTTTCAGACTCTGCCATTATAGCCCTCTTAACAAGAGCTTCCATTACATCAGTGACCATCTGCACAGACTTGAATAATTCACCTATATAAGCTCCATCCTGTTCATCTAAAGATCCTAGCTGCTCACTAATCCCAGCCCACGTATCCTCAATAGGATCATCAAAAGAAGAGAGATCAACATTCCTAGACCAACTAGATAAAGGTGTACCATTTTTTTCAACAAGGCCAATCCCTGCTAACTGTTTGATGCCACATGATGTTTGGGCTAAGTCAGGAACAGCCATTATTCTTGCTTTTGATTTCAAGTAAGTTAATAATGTTCCAGTAGTTTTCACTCTGCGCCAAAGAACTTCCAGTTCTTTCTTTGAATCTTCTTCAGAACCCTTTATACATGCCTTCATCTCAATAAGCTTTTCCTGCAATAAATCCGCTTGAAATTGGCTTCGCTCCATCTCTTGCTTCCAAATATCGTGAGTTTCACTTAGCTGAGACTTCAAAGTAGACAAATCAACATCTTCCTCGGCTGTCATTCCCTATCCTATATGATGCAAATTGAAAATGAGAACTCAAATACTAAATTCACACTGACTGTTCACATCAATACTCAAACATCAAGTATACAAGCAATACAAATTATCCTAGTCAAAAGTAAGCAAATGAATATAAATTGCATGTTTTATGTGACACTCCTTCCAAAAATCAATCCACCGAAAACTTATAGAATGCACGTTGCTGTCCCCGCCAAGCACTGGCGAACATGATAAGAGTAATAAAACTGGGATGTTAGCCTGCAAATAGGATTCCTCTTTATATAGCATTTTCCCACATTCAATCTATGTCCCCTTTGCAATTTCCAACTAGATTCCTAAACATCCAAAGGAATTATCATTAGAAAATGGTAAAAACTGCAAGCACTTCTAAGTTGTATCCTTCAGAGATATATTATTGAATTCCAGCACTCCACCGAATACGAAGATAGGCGAACATTGGTCAAATATTAAAAACTAAAACATCTGTTCAAGTACCACAGATTCTTATAAGTTAAAAATCCAGATGAATGGGGAATTGGACAATAAGAAACATAGTTTTCAGCATCTTGTGACATCCAGAGGCTCACAATGATCATCAGTAACACGAATTCAACAAATAATAGCACAGACAAGATCAAAATATAACATAATGGCGAAAATGAATCAAAATTCTAAATTTTTGTAAACAAAAGACTACTTATTCACAAGCATACACCACAACATCATCATAATCGAGACTCGAAAGCCCAATTCAACGATCTGAACTACCAAAACCATAACTCGATTAAGTAATATGTAATCAACTGCAAAAAAGCATTATGATCCCTAAAAAAACCCTAAACTTCAACAGAAAGGACACTGTTAAGGCTGATGATCTGGAAATAACACATAAAATAGTACACGTACGTGCATCAAATGAGAATAAAATGAAGGTCAATCACAGACAAACCAAAAAAGATTTGGGATGGATGACGATCGCAAGATGGCACCTTCTGATTTGAGGAGAGCAGAAGAATCGGATGGGCTCGACTACATCAGATCATGTATATGTGGTCTTCGAGAGCAAAAGTAATGCACAAGGACAACGAAGAATGTATGAGAAGCCAGCTGTATTTTCTCTTTATTTTCTCTTTATTTTATTTATTCATTAATTTTTAAGTTTTTTTGGTCAAAATGACTCCCCCAGTGAACTGCTCACGGGCTTATAGTCATGCGAAACATAAAATGGGGCCATAATAAAAAAGGGTCAAAATTTTGAATTGATTTAATGTATTAATTATATTTGCCTGAATTTTATAATTTAAAAATTTCTTTGCACAAACTATTATTTTATTTATAAGTATTTGAGCAATTAACAATTTTCTTTACATAATATTTTTGCCTTTGCTTGTGCTCAAAGGCCTGTAGTGAAACCTTCCAAAAAAACTATTGAATAATCCACTGATTTTTAATTTTGTAAATCATTTGATATTTTATTTTTTTCATAGTCTTATTTTTAAAATAAACTGTCATTAAAATATACCTGTGATGTTCACGAGCAACGACAGGAAAAATTTTGGAAAAACAAAAATGGATTCCGGTGACTTTTGAGGGCCTTAAAAAATGAGCTCAAACGATGCAAATTATATGCGGCCTTGGTATAAAGCAGTTGTCAACAAAGCACCGTGCACGTTTAGAAGGCTTTCTTAGTTAGTGTGGGCAAGGGCGCTAAAGTGAAACTAAAAGTAGGTACGAGTAATTCGTGAATCCCAAGCCTCTCAATGAATTATCATACCACTTAAGTATCAGACTTCAGCTGGTAGTAGACCGTTCGTGCTCTACGAGTTCTCCCTTTACGCTTACAACATAGGGGGCTGCTTACCTTCTTCGGGAGAATCGAACAGGATGATTAGTGATTCTTCACTTTTTTCTTCTCTTCGTTCTCCATCTAAGTTCTTTATTGTTTAAACCGTAAACTCTGAGTAATTCCCTATAACTAGTCTTGGTACGCTCTCTCATTCTCATTTAATATGTTTTGCACTTTTTCATCTTCCTGCTCTCCGTGAATCTTCTTTTCGGCTTGAAAAAAAATTTATATTCATTTTCTCCTACCTCCTGTCTTGTAGAGAGGATCGTGCAAGAACTCTTTTATAGAGTACGGGGATTAGGAAGGACTGTAGAGTTGGCAAGCTCTGTCAGGTCCTTTGTCCCTAGTCCCTAGTGGCACTAGCTTTGCTTAGGATAGATACTTTAATTATTTCGGTTTAGCCAGGCGAACTGTTAAGATTGTAGGTTCCCTGCGGTTCATACTTGAGATCGGCTAGGATCCTTTGACTCACTAGTTGACCACACTATTCATTACTGATTCAATACAAGATCTAGCATTGAGCTCGTCTACACCCTCTTTCTAGTAGAATTGGATTGTTTAGCATCCCCTTGCTCTTTCTATCAAACAATCGAGACAACTCACTTTTCTAAGATTTGGTTAGACCTCATTCTCTTGGTATGCCGGTAGATTGACAGATCTGTTTAGCTCGTGTGAAGGATTGACAATAAATCCATTCAAACGGTTGAGTGCTCGCTGGGTTCTTTGTACATAGGAATGTACCGTGAAAGATCTTCTCCCTTCTTTGGATATCTCATAAGCCGGTAACCTTAGATCAGTCTCGTACTTGAATACAGCAAAGTGAGTATGATTCCTTGGTTGTGTATGCATGCCTTGTGAGCTAGTTAAACAAGTAGGCGTTTCCTAAACCAATTTACAGTGGTGGGTTCGCCTTTCTATCAAACCATAGGCCTTGCTCTATCAATCAATAGGCTCCCTGGTCCAGTTTTGAGAGAAGGAAGTAAACAGGATCAAGGTTATACCCTTGCTTTCTTCCTTAGACTTAGCTGTAGGAATTGTATACAGAACTGATAGGTGTTAACGGAGATAGAGGTGGATTGGCCCTCGGTTTACTTTCTTACAAAGGAAGGTGTCCTTGTAACTGCATGCCACATTTCCTCTCTATGTTCACAGTCCGAAGCGGCATAAAACATATAGGTTAGGCACGCATAGCCAGCAAAGTCCAGTGATAATACAAGCTATAATATGAGTCGTTTCCACCATATTCCATTCCTTTCAATCGAAGAAACTTTCATAACCAGGCAATCGTTTAATACCTGTCCTTGAGATAGAGTCTGCAGAAACTCGGTCTTCCCCTTCCAGTACAGAATTGGGTTCCAGAAATGGTATTTGATATTCATGGTAAAGTTGCCTCTATTTATAAGATCTTACTTTCTTTCCTGTGGACCCCTACCTTTTGTCGATATGTGCGTAGTAGCTGTAAACTCTCTTTTTTGGCCTTTAGAGCTACTGTCCTAGCCACTTCCAACGAGGAGAGTTAGCTACCTGGAAAGCCTAAACCTTGGAGTAAGTCTATCTTTCGGCGAATCTCACCGTGCATCTACTGGAGCACATAGAAAGTTTACCTTCAACTGACTTCAACTGAATCAATCTCCATCTCTTTTTTTTGTCCTGCCACACGGAGCGATGTGCTGCCTCTTTCTTATACAGCTCTTGTTCATTCATTTCACTGAACCTGAACCCTTCCACCATGAATACAAACGAAGCGATTAGCTTTATGCTATTTAGAATGGCTTTTCTATATTATGAAATTCTGTCTAGTGGCATTCGATCACAGAATCTATTGACAGTCGCATAAATGACTAGAATTTGTTTTTCCGTTGAAAGTGGTGCATATTGTGGTTGTTTCAATGCTTCTGTAAGCCTTGCACCTCTATCGAGTAATGCCTGAGTCGCAGCATCAAAGTCTGACCCAAATTGAGCAAAAGAGAAGCGAGGCAGTCCCTTTTTCTTTTTAGTACATCATTACATTCAAGATAAAGTTGTGACCGGTCATAAGACCTGGTCTCACTTCGTGACTTCTACGTCTCCGGCATAAGGAGCAAGCATCTTTCTGCCTTCTATAGATCAAGTTATCAATTTCATTACTTTTTATAAGAGGATTAAAAAAGTAGACAAAGCAAATGCAAACGGTACAGGAAATTAGGGCTCTTTTTCTTACTTGCAAGGCATCTTCCATTCATTTCGACTGCTATTTTCTTCAGCTCGAGTTGCAGCTCCATAATGACCACTAATGCATTCAATCATTGGAAAGAAAGAGAGTCTTCTAAGGAAGAGAAGAGATCCGTTGATGCTTGATCCGTGCGTGTAGGGCCTTTATAGATTTAAAGCATTACTAATAAAGAAGCAACTGGGAACAATTAATACGAAAGAACAAAGATTGAGATCTGTTTCGCCTAGAAAAAGAACGGTCGATGCAATTGAGAAAAACCAAAGCAGACAATGAATCCAGAGGCAAGGATTGTCAAAGATCTTCGAAACACCACCAGTTTTCACAGAACAACTTATTTTAATTGATCCTGGAAGGCCCACAAGTAAGCAAAGATTTTAATTCGAGATTGGCAAAGAAATGACCCGTTCAAAGGAAGGTGCCAAGCCAAAGTATAGAAGCCTCATAGGTCAATATCTGCTCAGTCTCTGTCAGTGGCTTTCAGTAGGATTCAGGCCTGTTCTCTGTTTCCTGCGAGTGTTGCAGTGGGGGTTTCTAGATCAATTCATTAAAGAGAAGTCATCTCAGTCTCAATGGAAGTAGACCAAGTAGTTTCATAGGATGAGATGTGAAAGTAGGGGCTACTAAGCACCCAGACCTAGAATTCACTCCAAACGGAGTTGTCCTAAATCCCCCTTTTAGCTGTCCCAGGAAGTGGCGAGGATTCAAAAAGTGAAGCAAACTTGACCAAGGAAAGAACTTTCTCCCTTGCTTCCAGACATGCTGAACTCCACGTCCAATAAATTCGATTCTGTGAACGATATGGTGAGATCTTCAATAGTCTTACTGACGTTATCTTTATAATACACTGAATCAGTATCGCTATTTTTCTTATGACCCAGCAATGCAATTTCAGTCGGTATAGAAAAGAATAAGATTTCCTTCTTTTTTATGTTTTGCATGAAGAACCATGTGCCATTATAGCATTGGATTTCTTTATGTTACTAGCTTCAGACTAAAAACTAAAGATCTGGTAAAAGTGTAAGTCCGACGAGTTGGGTTATAATGTCAATAATTTATGAAAGAGATTGTCATAGTCCCCCAATTCAATTAGATGTGAAATCTCGAAAGCCCCTTTTCATGATTGTAGAAAATGGTGTTTTGCTAGAATCATTTCATTTTAGGTAGTTGATTGGCCGTACAATAACAAATCTCAAAGGCTCCTTTTTATGGTTGTTGACTAACTCTCGACGGCGCAAATAAATTATGCAATTAGATGACGTAGTCTCTAATTTTGAAGGTCTTGAATTTAATCCTAATTCTATCTGTTAAATTATAAAATAATTTAATTTATTATTGTTTATACATAAATTATGAGTAAATGCGCGTTTATAGTAAAAAGGCTCACGAAACTAGACACGCTTTATTTTAATGCTGTCTGAAAAATTTAAAAAGCCTTATCGAAATCAAAATGTTGAGTTAAAAAAAATTGTAAACTATATATTATCACGTATTCAATAATATTTTTTCTAAAATTGGTCTGTTATTGATTAGAATGTTATTTGTATCTAAGTTCCTATAATTATTTTGAGATAATTTTTGAATTCCGTTTTACCCATTTGTTTAAAAAAAAAATTATAGTCTTTCATTAAAGAAACAGAACAAATAATAAAATAATTGATACAGTTAATACTCGTTATGCAAGCATTGTTGTATTGGATCCAAAAGTTTTCTTTTTGACCCGGCTACAAGACTAGTGACTTCGGCACTGGGACATTCACACAAGTCAATAATATTCAGATAATAATACTAATTGAAATATTTTAGTAATAAAAAATGATTAAAATTTATTAATTTACTAATATTTTTAATGAATAATAATTAACTTTAAATGAATATTGAATTTTATTTTAATTTTAATAATTTAATTAATTAATTAATAATATAAATATTATTGTGTAAGTATGTTTATTATTTTTAAAAAATTTTAATATTATTTAATAATTAATAATTTTTTTATATTTTAATTATTTAATATTTTAAAAATTAATTTCAGTTAATCTAATTCAATTTCATGCTACGCTAAATATTAGTATAATTATTTCAGTTCCATTATATTGTATTTCATCCTATTGTATCTTATTCAGGACAGCAAACGAGGCCCAAGATTATACTTGTCTAAGTATCATACACTTTTTTCGAACATCAAATGAATCATTAATATAGTTGTCATCACTAAATATATTATAAGTTAATATAAAAATTAATTTAAGTATGTTTAACATTAATCACATATTACTCTAATTTATTTAAAATATTTAATTATAATTATTCTGGTCCACTAAATATTTTTTAAAAATAAATTTTATGATTGATTGTATGAAAATTTTGATTATAATATAAAAGGTGATATAAAAGTGATACATCAAATTTTACATTACTTATAGATATTACGTAGTGTGTTGATTGAGGTGGAAGAGGATGAAAAAATAAGGGATTCCATGGATAATCCTTATTCTATTATTTGGCTGATAAAAAAGGATGGAAATTGAAATCTGTACTGATGAGCTAGGAATTGGGATATTTTTGATTTCTAAATTTACCCTCTTACAACATAAGTAAGAAATTGGATTCCCTTCTCCCTTCTCCTTTCTATTTTTTTTTTACTTTCAAATTTACCCTTATACAATTATAATTTATAAATATATTAATTAATTATTTATTTTATAAAATTAGTAAATTATTTTTTCATTAAACTCTTTATATTTAAAATAATTTATTTTTATTTTATGAGCTTATTTTTTTTGGCTTAATATTTAATTATCTAAATTTATGTAATTAAGATTGCTTGTTCTTTTTTGACTTAATTAAAATAAAATTTTATGTAATTAACAGTAAATAATTAAATATATTGATAAATTGTTAAATATGTTAATATTTTAATATTTAATTTTATATTTAAATGAATAAAATTATTAGAAAAATACAATTAAATTACAAATAAAAGAGTATACTTGTTCAAAATAAAAATAACGAAGCAACCAAACAAAAGATTGGTATTCCTTTCCTTTCTTCAAACCAAACACACCTTTAATATTACTCTTTAAACAATCATAGTCGAATGACTGAGGGTAATTTATGAACTAGTGACATTTAATTAAGAAAAAAAGAGAGAGAGAAAGTTCTTTTTCTGAGATTTAGCATTTTTGTGTGGCACCTAATTTAAGTGAAATTCGCATAATTTTACGTTTATATTTTGTAATAAGAACATTTATCACAGTAGTTGACACAGATTGAGCGAACACGTGAAAAAAGAGATCCGACACAGGCTGGACGGCACTTCACATTTAAATAATAAAAATTTTAAATATTATTTTAATAATTTTATATTTAAAAATTATTATTTAAATAATAAATATATAAAGTACGTCACGGGCAGTGCCAAGCCCGAACCCGTAACAGGCTATGCTAATCAAACTGGGCCCATGGACTAAAAATCTAGGCCCATGGAAACCTATTAAATGAGCCGGGTCATGTATAACTGAGGACTACTTGACGAACTGGACCAAAAGAAGTAACCAATTTTTTAGTTTTACCGGGAGCCCATACGAAAGGGTAGTGTCATCATAAATGGCAGACTGTTGATCCGCGGTAAAACGTATCTGGCACCCCCGTGACTGCAGAAAGCCCTCCTTCGTCTCGTCCGAGAAAGAGGTACGTTTGTCTGAAACTCGAAGACCAAAACTACAGACCAATTTTACCAACAGGACAGTCCTTCATCTGAATTTCTTTACGACAATCAAGCTTATAGAACTATCCTTGGCATTGATTGTTACATACTCTTTTGACGGAGAGAGGAAGAGGGAGGAGAAGGATAGAAGAGAGAGCAATGGGAGAAGGTCGAGAAGGAGATTGGGAGTGCAATGGCTGTAACAATCGAAACTACGCGTTTAGATCGTTTTGCAACAGGTGCAAGCAGCCCCGGCTTTTAGTAGATACCAAAACTCCAGCTGACTCCAAGTGGCTTCCTCGCATTGGCGATTGGATCTGCGCTGGTGTGTAATATCTTTTTAACTCTGTCCATCTATCAGATCCTTTATTTTTGTAAGTGTGTATGTATTTCTGTTTGAGATTCAGGGTAGTTGGTTTTTGTTGCATTCGTTGCTCCATTTGAACTTTTAAGTTTTGTATTTACGAAATACTTGCCGTGATGTCGAACGTTGAGGTTCCCCGGGTTAATGCTAGAATGGAAAAGTTTAGTCTTTAGCTAAGTGATTTTGGTTTCGAGGTAGCAACTGGTAGGTTATTTTGGTGATGGGTTTAGGGTTTTGTGGACGTCTCCATGAGACTGGCTGCTTATTTGAAACTAGGTTCTATGTTCTGGATGACAGATGTTTTGGATTTGATTGTGTATTATTTGTTGCTAAAAATCTTTGATTTCCTGTACCATACCTAGTTTTTAGCAGGAACTCAGTTGAAATAATCTATTTGCTTGTAATGGTTGTGTTATGTGCCTCTTTGAACGGGAGACACATACACATTGAGCATGCATGAGGTGGAAGTGGTATCACGGGATTAGTCAAGCAGTTTCATTTTGTTTTATACTTAGTCAAGTCTGTTTCAATTTATTAGTGGAATAAGTTAGATAGATAGGATTAGTTACTTTTCTTTCTCCTATTCTTTAGCATAAACATTAGTTTGTAAGCCTATACAGGGTTCAACTAAGTTCAATAAGAGAGAGGAGTTAGCAGCTTAATTAATCTCCCAATCTTCTGCCCCTTCGTCTTTTCCCCTGCACCTTTCCCATCTGAATTCAAATTTTTTCCCTTATCAAGCAAACTTGAGTAATTTGCTTCCTTCCTCCTCTGAACTTCTTTCCTCCCTGAAATTACACTTATCAATTGGTATCAAAGCATGGTTCTGATCAGGGACACTTGCGGCAAAACAAATTTTGAGTTTCAAACTGATGTCAATAAGGCTTTGGCCAGACATGAGTCAAGTCTTCATTACATAAACTCAGTCCGACAGACCGTATTAACTGAATTACCAGCCCTCCACATCTTGCATAACCAAGCCACCAACCCTCTTGAAGTCAATCCCTTCGCAGTTGAAGTATCATCACAGCCCCACACTTGCCATTCCCTTACATCGAATGACCACCCTCAACATCACCTTAAACTCTCCTTTCCCCGAGTTGATGGAAGTGATCCCATATCTTGGGTGTATAAGGCAAAGCAATATTTTGATTTCAACGGTATTGCACCAGCTCAACAAGTCTAGTTGGCCTCCTTCCACCTAGAGGGCATACTTCTCCAATGGCGCAGATGGTTAACTAAGTTTTGTGGACCACTCACATGGAACGAATTTATCAAGGCAGTATTGCTTCTTTTTAGACCCATTGAATATGATGATCCATCAGAGTCACTCACACGCCTCAAGCAAACGGCCACTCTGGCGGCATACCAGGAAGCTTTCGAGAGGCTCTCACACCAAGTCGACGGCCTGCTTAAGGGTTTTCTGATTGTTTTTTTTGTTGCAGGACTTCAGGACAATATTCACTTGGGCGTAGAGATCAAACAGCCCCGTACCCCAGCAGATGCCATAGGAATAGCTAGGTTGATTGAGGAACGGAACCTACTGCAGAGGAAACCAATATAGCCCAGTTGATCCACTCCGTCCATAGTAGAAACGAAATCAACACCGAACCCCACAGTAGGAATACTTGGGCCACCCCTGGGGAAACTAAACAACCAAAATCCAGCAACCTTCCGAAGGCTCAGCAGTCAAGAGGCCCGAGAGCGACGAGAAAGGGGACTTTGTTATCACTGCAATGAAAATTTCATGGCTGGCCATCACTGCAAACAACCTCAACTGTTTATGATTGAGGACACCATCCCAACTAGTGAAGAAGGAGCTGAAGATACGTTATGGGATCTGGGTGGAAGTGTTGAATCCTATCTCGACTTTATCCTTGAGGACAAGGATTGCTAAGGGGGGAGGAATGATGTGTGCCTCTTTGAACGGAACCCACTTAGTCATTGAGCATGCATGAGGTGGAAGTGGTAGCATGGCATTAATCAAGCTGTTTGATTTGGTTTTAGACATAGTCAAGTCTATTTCAATTTATTAGTGGAATAGGTCAGACAGATAGGATTAGTTACTTTTCTTTCTCCTATTCTTTAGCATAAACGTTAGTTTGTAAGCCTATAAATGGTTCAACTA
>JAWDEX010000021.1:1183415-1194814 GCA_035221805.1 Trichilia hirta
ACGAAACTGCTACATTCATAGATGCTGGTTTACTGAGCTTGAACAACATGAAAACCACTTGCTCAGATCACCAAGGAACTTACAGACAAAATTATAATTCTCTTATAAGAATTCAAGAAATATTTGAAATATGAATTTATATATGTGTGCAAACAATCATATGAGCTTAAAGAAACGCAATGCGTCAAGCAGAGCCAAGCTGTATTATTTTTATTAATCAAGAGAGAAAAAATTAGAACCTAAATTAAGGATGTGTTTGGCGATTCTTTTAATGTTATTGAAAATATTTTCATATAGTTGAAAGAAACCTTTTATGTGTCTGATATTCGGACCAACTAACTAATCTGGCAATGAGATTAAAGAGAATTTACATATGGTAAATAAAAAATCTCCTTTAGCCTGAGTATAAGTGTATATTTACTGGCCTGAAAGACTATCCAATTTAATATCTTGACTCCTATATATGAATTACTTTTATTGTCCTATTAAATCTCTATGGTCATTGACAATTGATGAGCATATATAAAGAAACGTCCTTACTTCTAATTCTCAATTCTATAAAACCAAGACAAGAGAAATCAATTAAATGTACTATGAAAGCCAACGGAAAATAAAGACCGGTGTAGCAATTGCGTGAATGATGTGGAATTAGAATCGAAGTGACGGCCATGCATCATCAAATTTTTAATCACACGACATCCACTAGATTAATCCACATATATAATTGCCAAAAGCATTCCCTAATCGATCTCTAGGAGTAGTCAAGACCAATGGAAAGAAGATTTTGGTATTGAAAATGGATAAATGCGGTCGAATAAGAAAATTTGCAAGAAATATTAAAGGAAAGAAATCATGCTTAGGCTATGGCTTCCACACTAGCTTGACTACTAAATTTGTGTGGTCACTTTGGGATTATGAGATCCTCTTTACTTTAAAACGTAATTAATAAATAATTAGTAAGTATTCACAATAATGCAAATAATTGTTGTAGTATAATTTGTAGTGCTCTTTTAATTCGGATGTTCGTGAATTTTTAAAATATGAATTCACGTAAAATTAACCTAAATTTCTTTTCTTTCAAAAAACAACTTTTAAAGGATGAGAAATTTTTAATATAATTTATATATAATTACATTTAATTACACCAATATGCATGTTGAATTGTATCAAAACCCAACACTTCAGACCAGCTGTTTCCACTGTAAAGTGTGTTTCATCTTTTATTTATTTATCTATTTATTTATTTATTGTCAATAAATGGTAGGAGAATGGAACCTCTTCTTGACTGTCATCAATCAAATAAGTACCACTCTTTTTATTTGATTACAGTATATGATTTTTACGTATTAAAAATCTCATAATGTAATATGTAAATCGATTTGGTGATGGTTAAATATTGTAACAAAAAATTCTAAGTACGTACTCTTGTGATGTAGAAATCGTCTTTCCTCAAGCAAGATAATGGCGGACACCGGGATCAAAGTTAGGCGTTCCACCAGAATCTTGAATCTCTTTTTGATCTAAATATATAGTGTTGAAGGTAAATTTAGTAACGACACAGAAGAAGTCACATGGTTAGGGAATAGTGATCATGTGATTGGATGGGGCCTATAAGTTCAAGGATTTTAAAATGACTTACTATCAAGTGTCCTATAGGTGACTTTCCCGTCATCATAATTGACCACGTTAGCATATCATACTATGTTATCGTCTTTTTAAGTGGCTAGAACCAATCTTGCTTGAACCCCTTTGTCAAAGGAGAGCTTACATAATGACGCTGATTGTACATGTAATTAAAGGTCCTCTTCAAATCCTCAAGGTAATTGTAAGAGAAAACATTGAAAACAATCTTGAGTCGCACCTTAGAAATCTCTTTGTTGGGCTAGTGCTAATGCTCTCTTATCCTCCTTTTGACAATGACATGTTAACATCAATAAAAATGATGCATAGTGAAGGAAGTCACATACTAGTATCTATATTCATTGTCCTTTCCTTTGGCTTGTCCAGATACTAAAATATGGGAGATCATATTCTGCCTATATGTAAGAAAGAAAGGACATTAAAAGACTCGTGTCTATCACTAAAGTCCGTAAAGGAGAAACTTGTACTCAGCCTTCCCACTTACTCAATGTCACTCCCATTCTCCAATGTCATTTGGGCATGTCCATAATACATGTAAGGGATTCCTATAAAAGAAGAAAACTACGTTGGATAAAGGATTTCGAACCCGAACTTAATCAAGCTAAGAAAACCCACTTTGCTCATCCCCTCTTTTCACAACAAATGCCCTTCAACCTAGCAGGTTTCTCAAAAACCGTAACTTTTTCTTTCTTTCATGTTCTTATCTCTTTCAATTGCTTATTACTGATTTCGGCATCAGAGTTTTTTTGTCAAAAAATCGACATTGCTTTCACTGTTTGCTGTGATTAGTAGGAATAGAGGCAATGTCCAAATTATTGTGATGCTTGGATTTATTTTGTTGCCCTAACGTCATTGTAAAGGGACAGACAAAATTGCGCATCAACATATGGTATGGACGTATTTAAGTGCACCATAACCTAATTGTATATATATAGCAGCAGTACTTTAACTAGACTTTCTATAAAATTAATTAATTAAGCAAGCAAGCATGAAAAGGAAAAGGTTGAAGAATCCTGAAACATTAATTAATTTAATTACTTCTCTATGGACAAATTTAGTTGAAACATGAAGAGACTTGGCGATCGTGGTAGCGATTCCGAATGTTTTAATTTGGAGCAAGTAATGGAAAATGAAGTGAGAATAATTACTTTAGTATTGTGGTCCAACCAACAACCAACAACCATATATTCTTATTCACCACAAAGTAATGAATTCAAATTTATTTGGGTCCACACTATAACACACTATAACAATAGAAATAGATTTATGATTACCTCATCAGTTAATACTATCTAATTGAGTACCTATTATTAGTAAGTTTGCTCTCAATCTTTTTCTGGCATTTATGGAATGTTGGTAATGAAAGGTTTAATTATTAATTTGGGGAATTTATCATATATACTATACAATACGTCAATTTTAGCTTTTTTGGGGGGTCAAAGGCAAGTAAATTAATTATGGAATATAATTTAATTATTGTGAAATTATAATTTTTTTTAATTTTATTTTGGTTGGAATCTCTTTTACAGTACGATTTCTCTAAAAAAAAAAAATAAAACACTACAATGCATTAATGTCAAATATTCTTTAAATTCTAAAATCAACACATGCGTCTCACAATCAATTGCAAAAAATAATAATAATAACCCACAATAAAAATTTAGTGAATTATAGGTTTTCTTAAGTTCTGATTTTATTTCTTCCAATGGTTGTAAGATTTATTGTGCTATACTGGTTATAACGAAAAAGTAAGAGTAGCTACTGTTTATTTTTTTTCCATTGTCAAGATATTTTATAATATCCATTTAGAAAACAAGAGTTTGGTTATTATACACAGCAAAGTACTGTCACACTCACAAAAATTGGTTATATATAAGTTTGGTACTCAAACTCTAAGTGAGGAGTGTCAAGGACAATAAAAGATTTTGAGTCTAGTACTTTTGAATCCTGTGAATAATCGTATCTATCCTAACAAATATATAAATAATAATAACAAAATTGGAAACAGAGAAAACAATGAAACTTGTGGCTGGGGAATTCCTCGATCGATGTGGTTGCTAGCCTTTTATTAGCATTAATTTAAGAAGACGTAAAGTGAAGTGAAAATGAGACTGCTAGTGGCCTATTATAGGGAGAGTAAGGGTGAGGAGATATGAAATGATACTGTGATGTTGCCTCGGGATATATATAGATAGGGTGAACATAGGAGCAAGACATTTGATGATTACCCGTAGGAAAAGGGTGTCACTGCCTCTACATACCAATATATAGCTAGGGAAATTTCCATGAGGTAAGCATATCAGTAAATTGGATAAGATAAGCATGCAGTTATTGAGCTGGCAAATCAATTTCTTAAAAGAGTTTGTATACAGAGAAAACTCGTGATTATGTTCTCAAGAAATAAACATCCCTAAGTTCCATATGAGAGAGAGAGAGGATTCAGACAACATAACCAAAGTAATTTAAATGCATGATAAGGAGAGGAAAATCTCATGATGTTAAGTGTCACAACACAATCTCATAAAGCTGAATTAGAAAGAGAGAGAATCAAATTTGCAGTTGCAGATTAATGGAATGCACATTTCAGTTTTTTTCCGAACTTAACAACATAAAAATCAAGAAATTTTGCTGTTTCAGGTAAGTTATAATTATGAGAATTTGATTTTTATTTTGAAGTAAGAATCAAGGAACTCTAATAATCAACGAATTTTGTCATTTTTTCCTGCCATACACACGGGACAACAGGAAGGAGCAATATTATCAGAGTGCATAAGGCTGAAACCATTGAAAAAGTATGTGGACAAATCATTTTTAAGTTAATATATATTTAATAAAGTAATGCTCTGTCTGTAATAATGAATTGAAGACCAAAAGAATAGCTGCTGCATGCAAAATCTGACTCTTTTTGTTTTATGTTTACTTCAGCTTTGGTTATTGAAAACTATGCACAACTCAGAACTTTAATATCACAAAAGCCAACAATTGTCACTATACGAACGATTGGACATTTGGACATGAAACTCAAATGATCGATTATTCTCTCCTTTCTTTCCCTTCAAAATATTAAAGAATTTCAGGCGTCCCGTAAATACAACACTCCATAGGACCAATCGTTCAAGCGCAAACTAGCTATCTAATCCTCTGTTAATCATAAACCAAATCTTATTTTTAATAAAAGAAGGTAGACGCTTAGACGGTAGAGGACGAACTTTCATGGAAATGATAAATACACATGGGCTGTTTCTATATAACGATAAATAATGTTTTTAACATTTTCTAAAGTACAAGCTTAGTTATCAAATAATTTACAGTAGCTGTGCAAACACTTAAACATTGTGACCTTTTATTGATCTTTGGTTTGTCGATATATTTATTTTCTTAAAATATATATTTTAAGGTTTGAGTCTCGAGAACATGAGGTGAGTCCGTAGAACTGTACAGTAAATTGTTCAATGCAAAGCGGGTACTGGGGGAGGGCACACTACAAAGTGATGGCTTGCGGAGAGAAAAATCAAGGCTATTGAAACTTTTGATCTGATGATGTTGTATTACGTGTAAAGACTGAGAAACAATGACCCACATTATTTAATGCTTTAGCATTTATTTTGGGACGCGTGAATTGCAGTGCAGACTTCAAACTAATGTGACAGTTAGAATTCTGTGCGCTTCGTTAATCGTCTACCGTCTGCGTTACAAATACTTCATCCATCCATTCTTACGTTTCGATTTTGAACCATTTGATTCCTTCCATTCACGAAGGGTTAGTGAAAAAAGAAAAGAAAAATTAAGACTTGATTGGGGAGATTAAATGATTTGGATTCATTCGTTGAATTCGAATGTGATTTAGGACCACTTTGAGCGATGTATCCGAACCAACGTAGTGATTCAAAAGACAATTCCCTTGTTCACCACAATTATTATGAAACAAAGTTGGAATAACTAGGAATCTCCTTGAAAAAAATTTATCCTTTTAGAAAAAGTTGTCTTCCTTTAACCTGTCTTGTTTAAAGTTATTTCTACTTTGAAACAGAGAGGGAAAATGAAGGGTAATTAAATAAAAGAAGTCATCAACAAAGTTATTACACAAACAAAGATATTCTACAAGTGTATTACTAGTCGTAATCTTAATTAATAAACAAGCGGACCCTGTTAACTCTTATTGTTTCCCAATAAATAGTAATTTCAAAAAAGCTGCTTTCCAAAAGACAAAACGAGTCTCATTGCCCAAGTGCTTCTTGATTTTATCGCATTTAGAAACATTCTAACATAATTTCCAAATACTGTTTTTTTCAAAACCCTATGGATATGTAGAATGAATTTGTACAGCCTATCGATATATTCAACTTAGTGGTCTTCATCATCCTTAAGTTACCGGTACAAAGAGAACTTGAAATCCCTGAGTTTCTTGCATAAAAGCAAGACAATGAAAAGATTGCAAGAAAATATTGATAAAGATACCAGCAATAAGATCTAAAACCAGGGAGATAGGAGGACCCTAGACATAGCTAATGAATTATTCCTATTGAAAAAAAGGAAGGGAGAGACCCAGGGCTCTTTTAACTTTATTTCTCTTAGGTGTTACAATGACTACAATGACAATGCGGAGTCTAGCTTTCTTCCTGATAAAAACATGGACCATACCCTATTGACAGGAGAGCCCCCAACTTCATGAAGGTCTATATTACACAATCCACATAAATTGATGATAGAAGTCATTCATTCACTCACTGTCTTCCTTTATTTCATCTCTCCCTTATATATATTCCAACATATCATATAATTCATGACTACAATTTTATTATTTTTCACTTAGTCTTTCTCAAAGATGATTAACCATACCACAACTCGTTGTGCCTTTTTATTTAAGTAATTCCACCGATACCATCTCTTTCGATGCTGTCTTTTGTCCCTTGCCTTTTCGTGAATGTCTCTCCGACTCTGTCAATTTCGTAACACTAATATTACTACAATAACATGTCTTCATTTATTTATATGACTCTTTTGCCCTCAAATCCGTTTATATTAACGTATTACCGTCAGTCGCATTTCCTGCACTTGCACTTGCCACCATCTCTTTCTTTTCACACAATCACACTCAGTTTCTCTTTCTCTCTATTCTGCTTTCTTGATCATTTTGTGTGCATTTGCTTGTTTTCTTCTTGTTCTCACAGCATCATAACTATGGAACCTCAACAACACCAAAACCAACATCGTCAACCAAACGGGAATTGTGGAGGTAGCGGCAAAGGAAGCTGTCATTGCAGACCAACATGCCCACGCTGGACTCCCACAACTGATCAAGTTAGAATATTGAAGGAACTTTACTACAATAATGGAGTTAGGTCCCCAACTGCTGATCAGATTCAGATGATCTCCGCTAGGCTGAGACAGTACGGAAAAATCGAAGGTAAGAATGTCTTTTATTGGTTTCAGAACTATAAAGCCCGAGAAAGGCTCAAAAAGAAGATCGAAGGTAGCACTACCACCATCACCAATGATGTTTCCATGCAAAGAGCTGCTAATAATGCCTGGAAATCTGAAGAAATCATGGACAAGCCTCTGTCGCAGAACACAAACTCTGGTGGATTCTCTCAATATTTTTCATTTTTACATTTTCTAAACGTCTTATTTAATTTCTTTTGCTATTTCTTAAATTTTGGTTCGGTATGCTTGAGACAATTTGGCTTATATAAATGGTTTTGATTTGCAGTTGGGGTTTCTACTCCATCTTCTTCATTTACTCTTTATACTGTTGGGGAAATGGGAGACAATGGATACGGACCTGTGATCGTGGAGAAGCGTTTTAGGGTAAGTACTTATATAAACACACACGCACACTCACACACACATATTGATGGCAAAAGAACATTAAGTTCGTGACTTTGTGCCCTGAAACATTAATAGATTAATGCACAATTTTCTGCACGAGGTCATATGCTCTAGTACTGTCCTCTATTGAAACGAATTTAACTGTTGGACGAAACTAGTAACAAAGATTGATTTAGTCATATGGAGTTATTTTTCAACAAAAACAATAACTAATAACCTACAGAAAGAATTTCTAATTCTAACACTTAACTTTTAATTTTATGTTAATTTGTAATTTCTTTCTCTTTTAGGACTGCTCAATATCAAATGTTGGAAGCGGTTTTGGTGAAACCAGAAGCCAAAATATTGGTTGGGTTGGCATAGATCCTCATCCTTCATCGTACATTTACTTTGGCGTGAAGGAGGAGGAAGGGGATATGCAAGAAGAAGATGATCCTCATATTGAAACTCTTCCTCTGTTTCCCATGCATGGGGAAGACAACATCAACACTAATCGCAACAGCCAGCGAAATTCCAGCAGCTATTACTCTGGTTGGTATGGCCCCGATGACGGAAGTAGTAGCAGCAGTTCCTGTGCTTCTCTTGAGCTTACTCTCAACTCCTACAACGGCAGGTCGTCTGGTTTTATGTGAAAATTCCTCGTGGTTTATCACTACGTACGGTCAACTTTAGTTAATAATGAATGCTGAATGAGTAGATTCATTAGCTAGTAAATTGATCATGTATTTTATAATTCATAGCTAGAAGCAGATAAATTTGTGTAACGGGTACTTACTGCTGTGACCCATGTTTTTGAGTAAATTAATAAAGTTCTTACGAATTTATCACGTGTCGTCTTAGAACTTAATGATTGGTTCTCTTTCTTTTCGTTGTTCTTCTCCCAAGAATATTCCGCGATAATAATACAATAAAACTTGTGTATATAATGCTAATCATAATTAATTATGATTTCATTATTATAATTGTGTAATGCCCACTTCTATTTAATTATTTATAATTAATCACAATTAATTTATGATTTCATTGTAAATGCATATAAGATTACAAATTAGAAGTTGCTCAATCTCCATTGTAAACATATATTAAAAAGGTGGCTTACTTGCTCACTTACGTAATTATGTAGAGCTACCTCAAGAATTGTGAACGATGCTGAAGCAGCCCACAAAAATCAGTCCGTTTCAAAGATAAAATAATTCAATTTTGACGTGATTGGGAGATTGTTTTCTGTCCTCTTCAAAGATATCAGTCCTATTAATCATAATGCCTTGTTCGTTAATTTCACTCGCTTTCATAAAAATAATGAATGAGAAATTGCGCATGTAATTTCTGGACAGAAATTTCGGTGGTCCCGAAAAGCCAGAAATGAAAGAGCTAATCTCGGGTTTTTCAGCCTTTCTATACCGAAGGAGAGGATTTGGGAACGACATCTAATAGTGTAATGTAACCTAGCAAACAGTAATGTATAGCGGAGATTAAACTAATGAAAAAGTTGGAACGATTCCTGTTATTATGATGATGATTCACGTTCACATGCCAGGGTATATATTTTGGAATTGAACCCAAACCTCGCCTTCCCCAACATCATTATTCGTAAATAACACCAAATAATTGGTTTGTCCCGTAATTTGAATTTTTTAACTTTTTAAATGGACTAGTCTTTTGGATCTCGTGGCCCATTGCCGAGCTAACTAGTTCTTCAGTAACTGCAATGCAATCAATTCATTTCTGTGTCGCCTGTCCGAATGTCCACATCAACAAGATTTTTAATGGATGCTCCACCTTCATTTGGTGCGGCATATTTTCAATCTTTAGGGCACGGCATGATCGTATTGTAGGTTTTTCTCACTGAGGATTGAGAGAGAAAAGGATAGAAAGAGCTGAAGTAGGAAAACATAGAGGATGCTTCTATTAATGGAGGACAGATGCTAAGAGATGTAGGTAGCTGCGCCTGACTCTGGGGATGAATATCCAACAAGATCCTCAATGGCTTTCGGAATATTGAATTACGTAATGTACAATAACAGGAATAAAATTCCATCACTAACATCAATCTTTTATCCCTATTTTTATGAAAGGATTGAAACAAGTCAGTTTTAAGTTGGTTTCATTTCCATTTATAGTTATTGAAATAAACGGATGTCTTTCAAGTTTCGACCTTCATATCCTACGGATGGGCAAAGGTTATCTGGGAAAGAAATTACTCTACGTGTCAGTGTCTATATACAATGTGATTGTCCATTTTCCATACAATTCTTTATTCAAAAGAAATTGTGACTTATTGACAACAAACTTTGTTTTTGTCTTATGTATTTAAGATAAACTATAAATAAAATTTAAGCAGTTACATCAAGAAATTCTTGACAGTTACACCTTTTATATATATATATATATATATATATATTGCGCGCGCGTGTGTGATTAATGCATATTAATATATACAGTTAATGATATTTATTGGTCCAAGACTAATTTTTATCTAAAGTCTCCTAATTTTAAATCGACTAATCAGAAACTATAATTCGACATGATCGCCTCAATTTCTCGACATCCACCTTAATTGTCGAGGCGATCCTTTCTCGATTACCGAAGCGATTCTTACGTCTCTTTTAAAAACGAAAGTTGAGAATAGGACCAACTATTACGCTGTTCAAGTAACTGTTTAGGCGTCCTGTCATGTTAAGTAACACCGTACATGGCAAGTTACAGGCACTCATTGGTAGGCCAAACCTAACGTAAGGGAGTGGTGAAACGATTGATCCAACTAATATACCTACTCTTGTCTAATCAAACTCCCGTTTTTCGATACTCACACGTGTAGGAGCTCTATAAAAGGTGAAAGTTATGTATGTAACAGGATTGAAATTTTTCTTCTTCTAACGGACCTTATTCTTGTCATAACTTGGGAGCTTTAGAGAAGGCCTCCTCTGAGCAGTTAAAAGATAATTACTGTACTCACAAATTTTTCTCAATTCAAGTCTCCCGGGCCGGTAAAACACCCAAATACTCGTAATTCCTTTCTTTTTATTTGGCCCTGCACTATTTTACTGACTTGAGCATCGGAGTTTATTCGCCGGTAAGCTGGCATCACTCCTAGCTCGTTTTTCTGTGATTTCAGGCAGTCTCTGAGAAGTTTCTACGTCGATCGCAACAGTAAATCTGTGTGATGTACTAAATCTTTCGTTACTGAAAAATTCGGGTATTAACAGTTGGCACCGTCTGTGAAAAATGAACAAAAAGCCTTAAAAGAAAGTTCCAAAAGTGTTCCGCGTAGATATGGTAGGAAACACTTGCAGTCGCTTTTTAAGAAAAGTGCAAGAAAAAGTAACTAGGGGTCTCCCGCACACGGGAGAAAAAGGGGATACTTCAGAATCATTCGATTATAACAAAGTATTAGCTCACCAGATTGAGGGCCCAGCCAGTCAAGCCACTGTCAGAACCGAAGGAGGCGAGTCTTAGCAAATGAAAGGAGGGCCAGTAGAACTAAGAAGTACAAGAGAAATCGATAATCAGAAAATTATGGAATTAGAGCGTAAGAATTAGTTACTGAAAAAAGAGATGGTGAAGCTGCAAGCATTGGTTCGACAATAAGAGCGCGATGGAAAGCAGTAAATTGTGCCAAAAATCTCAAAAATAAGAACCGACTGTCTTTCAGGAGGAAGAAAACAAATAGCTAGGCACCCGTCTAAGGGAATGACTGTCAAAAATGCCAGATTTACCAGCTTGTAGAAAGAAAAGGGCAAGGTAGATGCACATGACAAAGTAGGAACACACTGTTGTGACAAACCCATGATATTCGCTGCTCCATATAGTCCCAAAATAGACCCAAGGAGTCCTACCAGGCCTAGAAGCACCATGGTGGACTTGCGATCTCAATTCGATGAGATCAGGTCTCGAGAGTATAATGTTCGAGCTGCAGACCCCCAAACGAT
>JAWDEX010000021.1:1222183-1244883 GCA_035221805.1 Trichilia hirta
AATTAATATTAATTTCAGGGATGATAGTTGATAACCCTTTTAGAATATATAAGTAATTTTTTTGAGAGGAGATGACGAGAAAACTCTTATACTCAGTCATTATTGCAGCAGTCGGTCATACACAGGCCAGGCATTTATTTTTTGGGGGTCTATGTCAACAAATCACATAGCACCTATCCTGAATTAACTAAGATCATAGATAGGGATCACGCTATAGTGATACCAAATACAGGATAAAATTTCAATTACACTTTTACACCTGAATGTACTCTAAAATATTCGAACCTAAGATCAATACAAATGCCCTCCTAAAATAGAACCACTCGACTACATCTAGTAAGTGTGTGTGTGTGTGTATATATATATATATATATATAAAAGTAATTTTGTTTAAGAAATTTGACAGAATAGAAATCTGAAAAAAATAAATGATAATTTTTTAAAAAATATCATCTAAGTGATATTTTTTTATATTTTAAAGTGGTAAGTGATAAATATCTATTTTAAAAATACTTATTAAAATTTTAATTTATCATTACAATAACACTTATAACCTTATAATAATAGTTAGTTAGCAAAAATAATAAATATTAGATTATTAAAATTTAATAAAAATAAACAACTACTATATTATTTGTTTATTTTATATCATATTATAATATAATATTTTATACTATAATATAATATAATAAAAAATATAGACTTATTCATTTTATAATAAAGTTTGAGAAACTTCATATTATTTATTTATTTATTTATTTATTTTATAGTCATAAAAATTATTGCAATAATGTATTAAGATTTTAAAGAATATTAATAAAATTAATCAAATAAATACACTAAAGATAGTAAGTTACAGTTGTTTGTCCTCGCATCATAAATTTAACATAATTGTCTTAAATGGGATACGAATTTACTACAAACTCCTTTTACTAAATTTATAAAATATTGCACCACCACGGTGTTGTGTACATTACTCTTGGGCATGTATCGTAATTCACTTGTAATACTGTTTGCTAGCGTAATTATTTTTACCGTACACGGTCAACTGTACAATATCATTTTTCACATTACACTTCTTGCAAGACACTATCCCTAATATTCATAACAATTATTTGTGATTTATGAAATTTTTATGTTGTGTGTTTCACTAATGTTTGCATGTAGTTTACTAAAATTAAAATTTTTTAAATTTAATAAAAAATATTCTTCCCTACTAATATAAAAGCATAATATTTTTCTTTTTTCTTTTCAAGCATATATATGTTTTTTTATTAAGAAATTGTATAAATTACAAATTTAATATAATCAAATATTATAAAAAATTTTATTTATTATGTTAAGAATGAAGTTTAAAATAATATTGATATTTTGTTATGTTTAAGTAAAAGGGAAATCTGATGTTTTTATTCGATACAATTATTTATATTTCTTTATTTATCTGTTATAAATTAAAAAATTATATTTTTATTGGATGTATGGTAGTATATTTTAAAACTTTAGTATAAAATAATTCTTGAAAATAGTTTCAACCAAATCAAAATCCTTGTTTTTATTATTTTTTGATATTATATCAAATACGTTTTTATAATTTTTCTTTTATTTTTAAGAATAACTTTTGAATATTACATAAACATGTTTTCAAATATTAAAAATAGTAAGAATGCAACTCATGTTTTTGAATTGTAGTCATTATTTATGGGATCTAATCCCAAATCTCTACACAAACTGGCAATATGTTTATCTTAATATAAGATATTCTTAGCTCCAAGCTTCAAAATAAGTAATGTTTTTCTCCGTGCAAATTAATTTTTATTTAATAAATTTTTTCAATTAAATTCAAATAATTATTTTAATTTTAGTGTTATAAAGGATTATTTAACTTTAAAGTTTAAGATTAAAGGTAAAGATTTAGACAATTGTATTTAGTAGATTAATAATTCTTAATAAAATTTTTAATTTATAATTCCAAAAGCGATTATGATGAAAATTACTTCAACAATAATGTTCAATAAATTATTACCTATAATAATTTTAAAATCTTTTTTTGTTGGCAGCAAAAAAATATTTCGATCCTTTAACTTGAGTTTTATTTATTGCTTTTCTTATAAAAAATTAACAAAAAGAAAATTAATACTTTTTATAAGGATTAATTTCTAAGTTAAATTTTATTACCAAAGTTTCGTATGACTAATGACTTCGAATTGGTTTTGATATTCACCTTATGGAACGAAAAAATACAATTATTTCATGACTTCTTATATCTTTCATTGTACAACTATAGCTCTAATTCTTGAAAGGATTTTGAAGGTTTCGAAATAAGGCATCATTCTAGCTATATATGCCAGGATAGATAACATACACTTAATTAAATGGAGTTTGTTATTGTTGGGATCGTGCCCTAATTATCACAAAGCAATCCTTTCATGTCACGAGTGATGAGGTGTTTCAAGAAATAGTAGGACCTCAAAAAGAAAGTTACTGTCAACCAACATGGGAATATACGGTGACACGCTCTCTATATTGACTTCTGATGAATTTGCATATTCTTTTGACTTGTGGATGATGACAGAGGGATCTTGGATTAAACACTTGACGATTGAGTTACAAGTCCCTGTAATTCCAATCAAAGAAGAGGGTAAATTGACAATATAATATTATGCGAGATGTATATTTGTTTAAATTCCCATCACTAATTTGTATGATAGGTTTAATAACTTGTATTATATATAATGTGGTTTTGTTATTAGATGACTAGAGTTGATCCCGAAAATGTCTAATTTAATTAAGAAGCTTGAGCTTGGAAAATGAAAATCAAGTACCAACCAATTTTCCCTACTTCTCCGATAGTTAGAACAAGATATCAGAATGAAGATTCAAGATCTTGTACTAGTGAAGACCAAGGATAACATATAAAAATTAGAATTACCTAACCTCCCAACATCAACACTTATCCGGTGGTTACAAGTCAAAGGCAAATATATTCAAATTCAAGCTTTACTTCACTGAGAAGAAGTCTAAATTTGATGAGAGATTGCTTGATAATACCGAAACAACCCTCAAGGATAATTGATGGACAGAAGCAATGAAAGCAGAATATCAAGCCTTATTCAGAAACAGAACCTGGACTTGTTTTAATGCTAAGCCTCGAACCAAAGTAGGCGGATGCATGTGGGTATATAAAATTAAACGGACCTGATGGCTTGATTACCACATATAAAGTTCGATTGGTACTCAAAAATTTCATCAAATTGCTGGAATAGACTATGTAGAACATTCAGCCTGTAGCAAGATCTTCAACAATTCAAGTAGTTCTTTGCTTAATTGTTCAACAAAGTTGGGATATCAAACAAATGGACGTTAATAAAGCTTTTCTAAATGGAGATATTTCTGAGGAGGTTCATATGGCACAACAAGAGAGTTTTAAGGACAAAACTAGACCTCATATGTTGTGCAAGCTCAATAAAGCCTTTTATGGACTGAAATAGGCACTTAAAGCCTGGTACAAGAAGTTGAAAGCTACTTTAGTGGAATGGGGTTTCAATGTACTGAAATGGGCACTTAATGCCTGGTACAAGAAGCTGAAAGCTACTTTAGGAATGGGGTTTCGGGAACTTGTTGTCTGGTGGTACTCAGTAAAGCCCCCTATGAACTGAAGTAGCTTAGTAATAATTTTAGTCTATGTTAATGACATATTAATCATTGGAAGTGATGTAGGTTTCTACTTCATCAAATGATGGAAGAAGTGGTCCGGAAACCGAACAGAATCTTGTCCTTAATAGTTCTTGGTCACCCAGTTATTTTCTAGGCATTAAAGTAACGGTAGTTATTTCCTACGAGCACAAATGAAAATCTTAGTAAGGAAGGAGTTGCAAAACTTAAAAGGTTTATTAAAATGTATATTTTAAATTTATCAAGATATCTTATAAATTAAAAATATATATTTATTTTTATATAATAAAAGTAACTATAGAAAAATTCAAGAGTTTATTATTTATTTAAGGTTTAAAATTATGAAAATATAAAATAAATATTAATTTTTAAATTTCTTTAGTTAAAAGGTAAACCTATTAATGTCTATACTCAAATTTGGGATTAAAAAAAATATATCATTAGATTCAAATATGCAAACAAATATTGACTCAGTAAGAGCCTATTATTAGATATATTGAGAATAAATTACAATTTTATTTCTGTTGATAAAAAAAAAAAAAAAGCTTCGTTCAATTTAGGGACATATTAATTATAAATGGACAAACTTATGTCCTTACTTGAGAAAATATGAAAGGTCAAGGAGCTGGACGTTATTGCTTTTCCAATTATTGGGTTTAAGTTGGAGGGAATCATGCCCGGCCCGTCGTTACCCTCCTGTTTCCGTTTTGGGGTGGGAATTCCCGTTCCCACACCGTTCTCGTTTTAATAATAAATAAAGACGGGGCAAGAATTTTTCATTTTATTTTAGGGACCTTCGTCTCCGTCCTTGATTCTTATTGTGTTCTTTTAGGCTTGCCCCAGCTTCAAAATAGGTCGGCCCATTAACTTTTTAATATTTTTATATTTTATGATATAAATATTTTTAAATTTATTTAACATATTTATAAATTTGTATTCAAATTATATTAATTAATATTTTAATGGAATTGGCCCAAATATGGCCATTTACACAGTAAAATTACTATTTTTAATTTGTTTAAGAGAGAAAACATTTGTTAGTATCATTAACTAAACAAAACCAAAGCATAAAAACTTTAAATCCGAATTTAAGCTTATCATTTTTCATTGGCATGTAACCTTTGACTGATCTTTGTAATTTTACTTAAGTTTGGTCCTTTATTTTTATTTTTTCAACAAAAGGGTAATTTAGTAACTTTAATGAAAAGGATATCATGAATTCGGAGTATTTCAGTGGATTTGGGCGCCAGTCCACCCGTGGAAAGCACAAGTTGTTGTCGTCGTTGGTGACCGCCCTTTTCTTGTTTTCTCTGTATTATAAGAAAGGGGAAAGGATTTAAATACTAATTATAATAAAAACACGATTGATATGAGCTTCAATTGTTATTAGTAGATAAATAATTTAGAATATGGATCAGTGGATGTCGAGTAATGAAACATCCGATTCTATAGCTGCAGACGCAGGTCCTTCAACTTTAAACTCTCGTCTGCAGAACCCTAACTCGGATCCAAGGTTTGCTAAAATTTATCCAATGGCTGATTCAATTCACTTCGTTCTGTTGTTTACTTAAATTTTTGAATGATGAATCTAGCAAACAGAAGCAGGAGATGGAAGTAAAAGATCCAAGAAAACTTCAGAAGGCAGATCGTGAAAAGTTGAGAAGAGATCAATTGAATGAGAAATTTCTGGAGTTAGGGAACACACTTGGTATATAAACTATGAATTTCTTTTATATTTAGTTTTGTAGCAAACTTTTAGAGAAAAGAAAGAATTTCATTGCATTTTGTTGTATGTATGAATAACTCGTGGATTAAGTAGAAACGAAACAACTGCTGACACATTGAGCTAAAATAGACGAAGGGGGAAAGTATTGGAGCTTATGGCATCATGTCCAAATTGCAATCCTTGTACTTTTTCGGGCTCACTGCACTCTAGATTTGTCGCAGATTGAATAGAATTGGTATAATTTGGATTGGCATAGGTGTCGGTAACTGCAATAATTGGTGTATTGAAATACTGATAGATGGCTTGACTTTTTCTGATTATGTTGATATCCAATATGTGAGATATTCTATTAGCTCAATCATGATGATTCTCCCACCAATGCTCATTGGTTACATTAAGTAAATCACTAGGTTCAGAAGGAAGCTTGAACACCATCATTTTTAATTCTGCCATCTGTTGATAGTAACTTACTGTTTTGCCAAATATGAAAGTTATGGTTTCTGATTTATTACTCTGTTATTTTCCATATGAAGATCCAGATAGGCCTAAGAATGACAAGGCAACCATTCTTACAGACACAATCCAAATGCTGAGGGATTTAACTGCTGAAGTTAACAGACTAAAGGCTGAATGTGCAGCCCTCTCTGAAGAATCTCGTGAGGTGATGTTCTTTTTGTGTTTGAATCTCAAGATTGTGTCTGTTTTATCTCTTGTATCATTAATAATTGTTTTTCCATTCCTTACAAACAGCTAACACAGGAGAAGAATGAACTCAGAGAAGAAAAGGCATCTTTAAAATCTGATATTGAAAATTTAAATGTTCAGTATCAGCAAAGGCTCAGGATTATGTTTCCTTGGGGTGGCTTTGATCCTTCAGTTGTCGTGGCACCACCTTATTCATATCCAGTTCCAGTACCCATTCCTCCTGGCCCAATTCCCATTCACCCATCACTGCAGCCGTTTCCCTTCTATGGAAATCAGAATCCCAGTGCCATTCCTAATCCCTGTTCAACTTTTATGCGATATTCGACTCCAACAAATCCTCCAACAGAACAGCTCTCAACCCAATATGCATCCTCATCCCGTATTTCAAGCAAGCCAGATTCAAGAAACAATTCAATGGATCGTGAAAATGGCAACAATGCGGAAAGATCTGTTGATTCTAGTGATGTGGCAACAGACCTCGAGCTTAAAATGCCTGGGTCATCAACACAACAGGTAGTTTCAGGTTCTAGCATGACCCTTGAGGAAACACTCATCAAATAAAGACAGAATATTAACTGAATAATTTTATGCAGGATACGTCATCTGGAGAAAGGAAAGGAGAGCGAATGCAGAATAAGGAAAGAAGTGGAAGTTCTTCAAGCAGGTTTTCTTCATCACAAGGTCCTCCAGATAGCTCCTCTAACAGTGTGGATGATGTCTCAAAGTCTAACAAATGAAAATTTTTGGGCCTTATGCCATCCACTATCTTGAATGGCTGGCTACTCCCTCAAATGTTATGTGTTTATTTGGACACCTGTATGAAGAGGCACAGTTTGAACTTCAGCTGTACCAAGTTCTGACTTCTAACCATATCTTCTAGTAAATGAAAAAAATAATGAATAACAGGTTAGCTTCCTGGTTTTATACGGTTGCTCTATCATGAATTTTGGTGTTATTTTTCTAGTCTGATGTAGTGAATGCTTTGTAATGATCTTTGAAATCAATTGCTTGAAACTCTGCTGATTAGCATGAGTAGTTCCTTTTGGTTGTTAATTCTGCATGTCATGTAAATTATTTATACAATACTTGTGACATTAATTTGTGAATAGCGTTCAGTTGTATTGCATCAAATAAAGCGTTAATAATCATTGTGTTCAGTTATGGTGGTAAGACTACTGGAACGGACACAGCGTTGATACTCTGGATGTAAGAACTTTTCTACACTAGGCAACTTATCTACTTTCGTAAAAGAATTCAGCTTATTTCTAATGGTCAGTGTACTTGTCTAACTTCAATATAGGATCAGAATGCTGTCTCTCTATTTTACCATTGGGATACATTGATTTAACATTCCTAGATTTAAAGTTTCATCCGAAGAACTTTATATAGGTGCTCTTCTATTAGAACCAAAGTTGTCAAACTTCAAGTTCTTTACACGTTAGATGCAATGCGTATTTTGATACACCTTTATGATTAGCACAAAATACATACAATTTGCAAATATTATGAGAATGAGGATTTGTAATGATTGATATCACGTTTCCTCGCAACACATTTGGCTGGGTTGGATTGAGCTTGGTCAATGGGCTGGACAGTCACAGGCCCGTAAACCATAAGAATGTTTTAGTTTTCTGTGAAACATATTTATTACTTCAGTTATGCAAAATACGCAGGTCAGGCTACGATAGATATAGATACAGTCATATCAAAGAGCATAAAACCGAGGTGCGTATTGAGGACTTTGACGATCTAAACCCATTCCATGTTTGTATTGAGCTAACGGGATGGCAAGACTTTGAATGCCCACAACTAGTCTCCTTGACCATGTACAAGAACTAGAAGGGACGGTATTGGCTATTCATGCTACCTGCACTTGTAGAGTAGTTTAAATGCAATTTTCATGCTGATGTTTACCCTCTTACAAGACGATGGCTGATTTTTCTACATTCTTGGAAATGAATTTTTTTTCATAGCTCAAATGTTGTTTAATTATTAAAGGAGCAGAATGGGTCAAACAAGAATCAGAACCACTACTTCTCGGTATCTGCCGGCTTGGACAGATACACCACAGCTGTTGGAACGGTTTAAGCATTGATACATGAAAAAATACAATATACTTACTTTCAAATATTATACTGAAAC
The DNA here is from genome assembly GCA_035221805.1 of Trichilia hirta. Taxonomy (NCBI): domain Eukaryota; kingdom Viridiplantae; phylum Streptophyta; class Magnoliopsida; order Sapindales; family Meliaceae; genus Trichilia; species Trichilia hirta. The sequence goes on from JAWDEX010000021.1 coordinate 1,230,429, forward strand.
ATGTATTCCATGAGGGTAAAGAAACAGTATGATGTCATTTTCCAGGAGCATATTATTAACACATTGACGAATTCTAATATACCACGTTTTTCATTGATAATCACTTACAATCTTACATTACATTGATAGGGCACAACCAGGAAAACCCCAAGACTCCAAACAAATTTGAATTGGTAAGACCATCATATTCATATCGATCTTCAACGTAGATAACACCAATTTTAAATCCACGACTTCTCACTTCCGAGGCAAAAATCTATTCAACATCCTCTTCAGAATCCCATCACTGAAGCTTGAATTTTCAATAGATAGGTATGGAAAGATAGATGCGGGTCTGTCTAGGATTTAATACGACCTTGGCATAAGAAAATTCTAAAAATTGGAACTCCAACCGCTCCTTACTCTCAATCTTAAAAATCGAAATGTCTAAACTACAACTTCCGAGGATTCTGAGGAGCAGATGGGCTACTAGGCACATTTCGAGAGCTAATACTTGCAGTTCTTAAAAGCCTACGGAATTCTGAAAGACTTATTCTCCCATCTTTGTCAATATCTGCCTCCTCAAGAATTGGGTTAATGGAGCCTTTTAAACCCGTATGCTGCAAAATGGGGGGCAATTTTAGCACTTGTCAGAAGCAACATACTCACTTGGGTAAATATTTTGTCTAAATAATAATTCAAAGTTTTCAAAGAGAACCAAATATTCTGTTAGTAAAAATTGAGCTTTTCCCTTATGTAGCCATACCCAAAGGGCAGAGTGGAAGAGCAAGAGTAAAGATGCTTGTGCTTATTGAGATTCTTCGGCCACTATAACCCATCCAAGCCTTCGTTGACATGCTCATATTCCACTCCACAGAACACATGCACAAGAACTAGATCATCGCTTTAGCTCTCCAGAATTTCAATTTTATTTTATTTTCTTACTTTTTCTTGGACACAACAGTTCAGCCCTCAGACATAAAATAGTAAGAAATAAGACTTACCATTCTAAGTTCCTCTGGAGTTATAAACCCATCTTTATCTATGTCAAATTTTTCAAAAGCAGCCTGTGACCGCAGATGCCACTTCGCAGAATCATGCTCCTCCAGTTGATGTACGTGCAGTGTGGCTGCAACAAATTCACTAAAATCCACAAGTCCATCTGTGTTGCAGTCAATCTGCATCAAGAAAAATGGCAACCATCACAATTTACAGGATGGAAACTATATCCATCCAAAACAAAAGTAAATTGTGGAAAGTCAAAAACAGAGGAGGTATAGCAAGGGAGAGGTAGAAAAAACAAAGTCAAGATAAATTCCAAACAAAGAAAATGAGGTCAAAAGCAGATAGATCAATTTTGCCTCTCCCCCACCACGGGTGGAAAAAGAGAGCAATAAAGGGAGAGGAGTATTCACAGCTTGAAGAATCTCCAGGACACAGGATTCTTTCAACTTCCAAGGAAGATCTTTAGCAAGAGCCTGCAGTGAAACCACCGTAGTAAGAGAAAAGGAAAATAAAAAAAGGAAATGCATGTATGAGTACAAAAATCTGTTGAGAAACGGAAACAATACAATAAAATGTTGTATTAGTCTGTCAGGAAACTTCACCTGTCTCATCTCCTCGAGACTAATGGAACCATTTTTATCCACATCAATTGCATCAAATTGATCCCGAAGATCAGCGAGCTCGTCTTCATTAAGTGTGGTAGCCAATGCCTGGAAGACAATCCATTTATTAAAGGAAATAAGCAAAGGAGGAACCGCTTTTGTCATAATGATAAAGAATGTGATATATTTAAAATAATGACTTACCCTTAGAGCAAACTGTTTCAAACGGCTGTACTTCACAAATTGCCGCATGTTATTCAACACAGATATATCAATAGGGATCTCAGATGCATCCCCACCTTCTCTAACCCATGGGTGTGCTGAAAGTTGAAACAAATTAGAATACTACTCTAAGAATTGATAATGAAAAAAAAAATTAGAAAATTTTTTTTTCACACAACAGGAAAATTATACACACATAAGGCCTGAGCAGCTGTGAGTCTTGCCAGAGGATCCTTCACCAATAACTTTTTCACAAAATCTTTAGCACTGTTGCTTATGGTTGGCCAGGGTTTGCGGCGAAAATCAGGCTTGTTCCTTAAAACCTGCAAGTATGGACATTAAGCATACTCTCGACTGAAAAACAATAACAGAAATAAAAACATTAATTCATCTCAAATGTACAGTGATTTGAGTAGGATTTTTAAAGGTGGACACACAGTATTAAACGTCTGGTATAAGTATTGTTGCACAGCAAAAATGGGTAGTCAACAAAATGGTAAGGATGCCAAAAGAAAAATGGAAAAGCAAAAAGAGTCCACAATGATAAAGCAGTCATATCAGTAACCTAATTGATGCAGTGGATAAGAAAACAAAATAGATTGAAAACTCTTAAAACTGCTCATCATTTGTATCTCAGGAGAATATGCAAGAAAGGTCCTGGACAAGACCAACTATTGACATGCAAGGCATATAGTCCATATATGAGTAATCACAAATGCAATTTCTTTCCTAAAGCCAATAAAGGTCACTACAAAACACATAGGCTTTTTTGAATGAAGATATATAAAAAAAAATCAATACTCAGAAATGAGAATTGGGCAGCACCTCCTTAAATATACCATCCTCAGTCTTATCCCAAAATGGGCGTCTTCCACAGAGCAGAATGTATGTAATCACACCAATACTCCAGACATCTGATTCTGGTCCAGACTTGCGTTTCAATACTTCTGGAGCAACATAGTAGGCACTGCCAACAATGTCCTGAAACTTTTTCCCTGCATTTTATTGAATTCTTATATTGCATATCCCTAAAGAGCTTTCCATTACAAATGACTATAAGCATTAACTGAAATTTAGCAGTGTAGCACAATGGTTGCAATTGACTCTTCCATAACTAGCAGTACAAATAAAAAGATAATTGCCTAGTGAGGAAGAAGTAGACATGTCCATGAAAGCTATTCTACTCACCGGGTTTTATAAAGTCCGACAAACCAAAATCCGTAGCCTTCAGCGGTGAATCCTCTTTGGTTGATTTGAAAAGAAAATTCTAGAGACAACAAGGAGTAACTGTCAAGCAACATGACCAAGCTAACATATGCTTAGATTAAATCCATGCTTAAGAACTTAAGCATACCTCAGGTTTCATGTCCCGGTGTACCAACCCATGTAAATGACACTTAGCTGCGACTTTGAGCATCTGCCGAACAACTACTGCTGCGTCTTTCTCTGTATAACGGCTGTCCTTCCTGATTGCCAGAAACCAACAGAAGTAAGGGTAATGCAGTAAATAAATTTTCTTAAGACAAAAGTACAACAGGATGTAGCAAGAGCAAAAATTGAAGACATGAGAATATATTTTTCTCAAGAACTAAGATTCTTACTTGGCCAATATCCGATCCAGTAATTCACCACCCTCACATAACCTGGAAAAAGACAATTCAATTAATAATGAAAAAAGGACATACGTCAAATATAAGAGCAACAAAGACGCAAATTGGGGGCCAAGAAAATTGATTTCGATATATATATATATAATTATCAGACAAGATTAAGATGCATGTGATTCAGGTAAATGAAGAGGAAAAAAAAGCAGAGACAAATGAACCATGGAATAATCATAAGAAAAAAGTTCAAAATGTTTGAAATTATAAAACTTACTCCATCACTATATACACATAGTTATCATCCTCAAATGAATTATGAAACTGAACTACATTCTCATGGTCTCTAAGGGCCTGCAATATCTTGACCTCTCTCTTGACGTCTTCAACAGCAATAGGAAGAACCATCTGCCACCAGAGTGACATATTTGTTTCAGAGTGTTGCCAAAATGTTATTTGAAAAAAATGAATAAATTAAAAAAAAATTAGAAAGAAAAGCAGAAACCTAAGAGTGCTAATTCCTTATTAGATCACAACATAACCAATTAGATGCTTGTTTCCATAGTTACCCACAAGAATAACACATATTGAACTACAGATTTACCTAACTGGAAAGAGGAGAAAAAAAAAATTCTCTCTACTAACAAATCTTATGAGAAAGAAAAGAAAAGGCTAGACAAAAGTCCAAAGCTCCCAAAAAACAGAAATGGTATGGTCATTCATTTGAACCACATTATCCTGCCCCACTCACTAGGGAATGCTCTCTTCACCCTGTTGCCTGCCTAAATCATTTGGCATAGAATAATCCGATTCACAACTTAGCATTTGCAATTCAGAAATTGCAATTAACATCATTATTTAAAAAAATATTACATGAAAAACCCAAAACCAAAGCTAGAAATTAAAATTTGCAACTTTATACTTTCCTAAAATTATTATTTTTTATATGCCAATTTCTACTCCTAAATATTCCTGTCCTTTTATTTTATATATGCAGGACATCAATAATCAAACAGATTATTCATTATGAGCAATTAGCACAAGCTTACAAATCATGTAATCATTGTGAACTACTTTAACAAACAACGTTAGCAGACAATAAATTCAATCATCGTCTCATGAAGGCCAGGTTTCCACAATTTGACCAACTTCCAAAATTAGCAACCATCAGAATTGACAGACGTGAGGGGAAAATTTCAGATACAAGTGCGCGAAAAACATCACTTTAAGGCTTGATATAAAGCAACGAAAGCAAACAAAAAAAATTAAGGAAGCAGAAAATCTACAATGAAAATCAAAGGATCTTGAAATGAAATCTCCATTACCGAATGCTCCCATTCACAAGTAGATCTTCGGCATCCAATCAAAACCAAACACAAAAAGATCCTACCTTCAATTGAAACATCATTTACACAATGAAACAGAATACAGAAACTCCCATCAATCAATATTCATTATTTACCGCGAAAAGCTATAAAATACAATTTAGTTGACCCAATTAAAAAAAAAAATAAGAATCCATGAAAATAAGCCAATAATACCTTATTCTTCTCAATTTTCTTGACTGCAACACGATCTCCACTGACCTTATCTGTGGCAACATACGTGTAACCAAACTGCCCATGTCCGAGCAATTTCCCGATAGCGTATCTATTATCAAAATCTTTAGCATATCCAAAATCCGTTCGTTTTCCACATGGGATCACCCCAGTTTGTCGCCTAGAATAGGGTTTGTACTTTTTAGCCTTTAGCTGGTGATGATTCTTAGCCCGTTCTTGATTGTGTTTATTTGTTGTTGTTGTCTCATTTCTTGGATGATGAGGCTGACGTTTTCCATCTGCTTTATTTGCGTTGTTATTGCTGTTTGAACCACTTACTTTGGTCGTAGAAAGACAGACTCCCATGTTTCTAAAAGAAAATGAAGAACTCTATCGATGTTAAGATGTCATTAGAGATACATCCCATGAAAAATTGCATAAATAGTTTGATCATAAATGGAATTGAAAATGGAAATAATTGAGAATGGAACAGAGGAAAGGAGAAAGCAGATAGGAGGAAAAAGGGGAGAAAGAGAGACGGGGGAGGTGATGATGGTTGGGGTGGTCAAACGAGACTTATGAAACAAATGAAAATTAAAAAAGAAATAAACTGATGATGATACACCTCCCACATTTTTTTTTTTATTTTAATTTTCTGGTTTTTCTTTCTTTTAATAGGGAAGATGCTATTTTATTGAACTCTTCTTTCGTTTTTATTATTTTTTGAACAAAAATTAAAAATAAATAATTTAATTTAATTTGTTATTGTAATAAATGAATGAATGTCAGTTAGTTTTTCTGTTAATAAACATCTTAGACATATTATTATGACAAGTGTAAGTTTTTCCTTTATTAATTTCCTACAACTTTTTTTAAACTGAACAATTAATATATATTTGGGGATATTTTTTTTTCTTTAATTTCATTTTAATATTTTAAATTTTTCTTAAAATAATCAATACAATTATAATGTTAAAGATATAAATTTTGTATAAAATAATATAATAAAATTATATATATCATATATTTTTAATTTTTAAATTTTTTTATTTATTTACATAAAAATATAAAATAAAAATAAATGACAATTATATAATACTATCGCATATAAAAAAATTTTATATTCTTAATATTGTTATAATTATAAAATAACAGTTTGCGAGCATCAGAATTAAAATAATAAATTATGTCTATTTTAACAAAAAAAAAATTACTCCATGAATTTACTTAAAAATATATTTCATAATTTTAATTAATAATTCAACTTTAAAAAATTTAAAATTTATATTATTATAAATTTTACATAATTTATTTTTAAAAAATTATATTAAAATACTAATTAATATAAAAATACATCCAAATAAATTATCGAATTCCTTAAATATACCAAATCTCACATCTTTCATATATAAATTATATTTATTATAACTTTGTTACTATTATTTTTTTTCCTTCTTCATGATTCTTTCAATTCAAGCATAAATTAAATTTGAGTCAGCTATGTTAATTAAGTAAAATTACTTCAATCTATTGTATATTTTTGTATTCCTTTAAAAAATTTGTCAAATACAAACGACCAATATTATAGATATTGAATAATGTGTGCCATAATTCATTTGCATAGGATATTAATAGTATAAAATTATTAATTTATAAATTATAATAATGTCATTAGTCACTTCCAATAATGGATGCTCTTGTCATCGTAAAATCAATAATTGTTTATGTTTCCTAAAAATTTTGTAACATAAATAATAATAAAATTTTCCAACGAATGTTTTTATGATATTCTTTAGAACTTTTATATTTAATAAAATATATTGTTTAATATATTAAAATTTTTAAATATTATAAATTATTATAAATAATAAATATAAAAATTTTAATAAATATTATCAGACACTGTTAACAAAATTCATAACAACAGCAACGACGACGACGACGATGGCAATAATAATAATAATAATAATAATTTATTTAAGTAAAATCTGAGGAAACCTGCAGGAATTGAGTCGGTCAGCGTTCCTGCCGATATCTTGCTGTTCCGGCTTCGGAGTGTTATTTGTGGGCTCCACTTTGGGGGTCCACAAGTACAACGTACTCTTTGACTTTTCAACGAGGATCGAGGATTGACGAAAATTGTTAAGGGCACTCACAAACGAGGTTATAAACTACATACGTGTATCTTCAATTTGGAGTTAACGTGAAACACGTGTTAGGGTCTCAAAGACAGTTAACGAGGGGAAAGTTTACTGCAGGTCCTTGTTTTTTACTTAATTATTTATTTTATTCTTATCTTTTAAAACTTACCCATTACATCTTTTTGTTAGTTGAATTAATAAAAAAAAAGTTGCTTTGAAGTCATATAAAGAAAATAATGTAATTATTTTATCACCTTCCTAAATTATAAAATATTATTTATATTAAAACTTAATTTTTATAATGGAGAATCATAATCAATGAATGATTTAAAATTGAAAAAATTAAAATTTTAATTTATAATAAAAGCTCTTAATTATTTAGATAATTCATATAAATTTATTTATAATAGTTAAATATATTAAACTTTTAGTTTTAAAAATTATTATTAATTTATAAATATAAATATTTTAAATTAATTATGTAGATAAAAGTTACATAATTCTTAATTAATTCTAATAAAAATTGAATATTAATTATTAATATAATAATTTATTAATTTTTTATTTATAAAATAGTAAAGCATATTTATTTTTAGGTTTAAAAATTACTATTAATTTATAAACGTAAATGTTTTAAAATTAATTGTCTAGCTAAAAATATAACATTTTTATTTAATTATAATAAAATTAAGGAATTAAATTAAATATAATAATATATTAACAATTTAATTTTAAATTTTCAATATTTTAAAGTTAATTATAAAACTAAAATTAGATCATTTATATTTAATTTATAATAATAAAAAATAAATAACTAATTTAAATATTTAATATAATTATATTTTTAATTTTTTAAACTAGATAATTAATACTTAGACAAAATAATATATTTTCTAAAATAAAAATAAAAGAGTAGTTAATTATTAATATTAATTATTATTTTATATTATTTATTAAATATAACTTTCTAAGCTACAATTAAAATATACGTAAGCTGATCAACTGATTGCACGGAATGACATAAAAGATTATTTTAAAAAGAAAAATGAACGAGATAAGTAATTAAGCAAAATATACTCCTTCAGTCATGTCTCGACATTTGACTGCCTATCCTGTTGACCATTAGCTCTAGGAGTTGCATGGATAATCGTAAATAATTGCATCTAATTGTGGACCTTTGTTATGAAGTTAGACAAAATTTTTGATTGTCTAACTTGAAATAATTGCATTTCATTAACTTGTGCCATCAATGACTGCATTTTTGTAATGATATTTCGATAATCAGATTTTGTTATGGGCACATAAAAGTCATCATTCTAAGAAGATAATAGCAATTCATCAGCGAAGGTAGGAAGAGACAAAGATCGATAAGGCCGTCGGCTGTGATGTAAAGATTCACCTAGGGATAGATAAGAGTCAGGACATAATAATGGACAAAGAGGCAATGATTGCTGAGTTAAACGATTGCACCAGAAAGATTAATTTAGAGATAGATGACATTGAGGAGATAGGGGATGACCCAGTCTTGTGTCAATTAAAAATAAATAATTAATTTAACGAACAATAATTTATACCATTAAAGTACTATACTAATTTCATTTAGGTAATTTTAAATTACTATTAAATCAATATATTAGTACTATATTAATCCTATTGATGCGCGCAGGCCCGAGATGAAATTTATTGTCAATTCTCACTAAACTACCATACTTGCCTTCAGTAATACTACTTAACTGAAGTAGATAGTTGTAGAAAGGCTACTCCATCTGTTCGGTCATGGGATCTAATTGTTTTATGTATTTACCAAACTGTAAAACAAATATCATTTTATTTATTATCAATGTTATAAGTCAATAAAATAAGTTAGAGAATATTATCATATTCAAATTGAATATCTATAATAATTAATCATTACGGAGATTCTTCGATCTTAACCGCTAATTAAGGATGCGAGGTATGTGAATACACATTTGTGCTGCATTCATATGGCTGGCCTCTCCAAGTGTGTCATATATCCATATCTAGAACACATATACATAAATTACTATTAATAAAAGTAAGATGATTAAATAAAAATAAATGAAACAAATAAAGATAGATAATAGTATACTTGAAATGCAATAGAAAAACCTTGAACACTATACTTGTTTGTCTTCTACTTCGTATTTAGTGTAACAATAGTTGACAAATACTAATAATATTAAAATTATACTATCATTACCCGACTAAGAGACTTGTACATAAATCATCACACAATGGTGACCCACGGGTACTGATTGAACTCTTCAAGGTCATCAACAATCTTTAACAATCAAGTGTCAATAGAATAATGGTCTGACCTACCTAACAACCTATTTACCAAATAGTATAAGGATAACTACATCTGCATTATCCATCGTGTTAAATTCCAATGCTGCATAAAGACAATCTAGCTCATATAATTTAAACCCCGTTAATCACTAAAATACCCATTTAACAATCAATCAGTGCCACCCTTAAAAGACGAATAAGACCCAAAAGAGAGACTTGTTACGAGAGCAAAATCATATCAAGAAAACCTATATGTTGTGTCTTTGAATGCGAACCACATCTCCTCGCCAACCAACTTTGTTATTATCTCATAAAGAAACACGTGATGGATTAGACAACCAGAGAATTAAAGATCGCGCACCTTAAGAAAGTAACCTAGACAAGTACTCTTGAAGATTCTTTTTTGTCTTTTTCTTATCTTATTTCGAATGTTATCCACGACCCTCATAGGTGATAATGACATCACAATACTAAAAAAGTGGTTAGATATACGTATTTTAAAATTTTTAGATGTCATCATTAATTTGTTTAACACAAAATAACATACAAACATTAGCATTATATACACAAATATTATAGCAAATTTCATAAAATCAATGTAAGTATGTCTTTTAGTAATTATTTACAAACACTTTTGAACACTTGACACTTTCAAATAGAAGATAAATTTGCACTTTCGAATACATTATTAATACACACTTTCAAATAGAAGTCAAAAATACACTTTTGTACATACTGTTACAACACAGTTTCAAGCATACACTATATGTAAACTTTCAAAAACAAGTAATGACCACACTTTCGAATACATTTTAGAAACTTTCAAGCAAAAATATAAAGTACACTTTCGAACACAATTTAAACTACTTTTTCGGACACACTGTTAATATAAATTTTCGAACAATGCTTTCTCTGCACTTTCGAACAGAAGCTAAAAATACACTTTCTCACACGTTGTTACAACACAATTTCAAACACACTATATGTACACTTTTGAGCACAAGAAATCACCACACTTTTGAACAAATTTATGAAAACTTTCAAACAAAAATATTAAGTACACTTTTGAACATATTGTAAGTGTACACTTTCGGACACATTGTTAATACAAACTTTCAAACAAATGCTTTCTCTACACCTTTGAATATAAGCTAAAAATACACTTTCAAATATACTATTACTACACAGTTTCAAACGCAATATATGTACACTTTCGAATACATTTCTAAAAACTTTTGAACAAAAATATAAAGCTCATTTTTGAACATATTGTAAATACAAATTTTTAAGTACAAGCTAAACTACACTTTTGAACGCACTGTTAACACAAATTTTCGAACATATTGATAAACTTTCGAATAAAAGTAAGTCATACACTTTTGAATACATTTTTGAAGGACACTTTCAAACACAAGTTGAAGTACAATTTTGAACACGTTATATGACGAAACTTTCGAACGGAGTTTAAAAATGTACTTTCGAACACATGTATACAAAATGCTTTCAAACACAGTAATTATGTGAAGTTTTGAATAGAGGTATTATGAGACTTTTGAACAGTTTTATCACTACTAACTTTCGAACACAATACATTATGACACTTTCGAATAATTAATCAAATTCTAATTTTCAGAGTTTAGTAATCTCTCCGGTGACATAAATTCAATCCACACGATCAAAGTATGATATAAACAGATATAATGCCACAAAAGCAATCTATTCTATAAGTTTATAACCTACAAAGACTGAGCTTTATATTTATAAAATTCAACTTCCAAATTTCAAATGAAATCAATATAACTTACCAGCTTAACAGAAACTCAGGCTATCGTTGTTACAGTTTGCTGCATCTAAAACTTAGTTAGTACGTTGTACAAATACAAAACAATGACAAATAAGTTAACTTTGGTTTAGAGGAGTAATGGCAAAAGCAAAGAATGAGAAGAAATAAACGTTTTTAGGTGTTTTAAACTTTAGTGATAAATTTGTCCATTTACAATTTTAATGGTTAAGATGGTTAAAATTTTTCATATTTGGTTATTTCGGTAAAAGGGTTTTAAAATAGGGTTATTTTCGTACTTTAACCAAACAATTAGGGGCTGGATGTAATTATCTCAATTCGTGACTGACGTAGGTGCCAATATCGGCAAAGAGAGATTTAGATGGACTCTAAAGTAACCCGATGGTTTCTAAAACCCTAATTTCACTTTTACCCTCCCTAAATCAACCTAATTTTAAATAATCAGCGCATAAATCAAGTCAGTTTTTATATATTTGGTATATAGTTTACTCAAAGCAAGTTGATTACTGAAGTGTGAAGCAGAAATCGTGGAGAAGAATTAGCTGGTGAATCAAGCCCTAAGTTATGAAATTCACTGTGAGGTTGTAATTTATTGAAAGAGCAGAGCGAGAAGTTTTGTTTCAAAGTCTCGACTGCGACAACATGAGTCCTATTCAGAATTTCGAGCAGCACTCTCGCCGTCTCGTCGAGCACGACCTTCGTACTCTCTCAAAACCCTTTTTTGCATTACATTATTGTTTTGTCAGTTTCTGAGAAAGAAATTAAATGAGAAAAAGATAAAAGAAAATTGGTATATACCGTCTGTAGTTTGCTAATTTTGTTTCCCGAATGAACTAAACTGAGAAAGAAACCTAGCTAAAATATTTGGTTACAATATGAGGATAATTTAATAAAACTAGATTGAAAAGCTCGTTTATAGTTTCTTTAGTTAATTATAGTTTTATCGCCCAATTAAAGTTTTATCTAAATCGTAGTTCACTCTGGCTTCACTTTCACTTAAATTTCAACTCAATGTTGATCAGTTTTTATTGCTAAATTTTCTAAATAACCAAATAGAGCATTTTTTTAACTTTCTGAATTTGACAAACAATTCAAGTAAGTATTATATTATAAATTTTGTATTAACTCTTTCATGAATTTGGTTTTGAAACAGCAATCCAAAATAGGCTACAGATGGCTATGGAGGTAAGGGACAGTCTAGAGATTGCCCACACGGCTGAATACTTGAATTTCCTTAAATGCTACTTCCGGGCATTCTCAGTGATTCTCTTAAAGCTCACAAAACCACAATTCATGGATAATCCAGAGCACAAGTTAAGGAACATTGTTGTTGAGATCCTCAATCGGCTCCCTCATAGTGAAGTTCTCCGCCCCTTTGTGCAGGATCTTTTGAAGGTTGCAATGCAAGTATTAACCACCGACAATGAAGAGAATGGCTTAATTTGTATTCGTATTATCTTTGATCTCCTAAGGAATTTTAGGCCTACGTTGGAAAATGAAGTACAACCATTCTTAGACTTTGTATGCAAAATATACCAAAACTTCAGATTGACTGTCTGTCATTTCTTTGAGAATGGAGCAGCAGCCATGGAAGAAGTTAAGTCTATGGATACTTCTTCTTCTTCGGACCAAGGGATAACTGTTACCGGGTACATTGGGAATGGACAGCTTAATCCTAGTACCCGTTCATTCAAGATAATAACAGAGAGTCCACTTGTGGTCATGTTTTTATTCCAGCTATATAGCCGGCTTGTACAAACCAATATCCCGCACCTGTTGCCATTAATGGTTGCTGCTATATCTGTTACAGGTCCTGAAAAAGTTCCTCCCAATTTAAAGAATCACTTTATTGAGCTTAAGGGTGCACAGGTTAAGGTGAGTGATTGTTGTTCATGTTTTCTGTTGTTATAGTTATGCAGCATGCTACAAGTGTACAACAGGGTTGTTTGACCATCTAGACTAATTATGCTATGGAAATATTACTTTACGACAATATTCTACATGATTATAAAGTTGCTTAGTTTCCTTAAATTCTTAACTTTTTGTAATTTTTCCGTTGGAAACAAACAAACAATATTTTAATTTAAGCATTTTTTTAGACCATGCTTTATTGAAAGGCAATTGTGGATTGTGAAAATCTGACTTAGTTAGATATTGTAAAAGTATATACTCCACTTTTACCGTCAGGTTGTGATTGATATTTCTTTTTTAATTACTGAGGAGCCTTTAGTTCTTGGTCCCCCATAATCTAATAGGGATGAATCTAGGTTTTCTTTAGTGTCTGTTCCGAAGGGGAGGGCTAAAGTTTCAGCCTCAGATATTCAGAAGAAGATCCTAAAACATGCTTGAAATTCGAACACACTTCTATTAGTTTCCTCCCAAGTGTATTGAGGTCTTGGATAGGTACATAAACAGATGAAACATATCCTTTTGTAGTCACATGGGACATTCCATCCTGGAAAAGGGAGGCTTGGTCTGGAAAACACTCAATATTGAAATGTTCTCAAGAAGTTTCTATACACACTCACATACACATGCTAAATATATGTATGTGTGTGTGTGTGTGTATCCTGAAGCTTATGTGTATGCATCCATCAGATTTTTCTTTTTGAATGTTCTACGGGTAGACTTTACTAACGTCCTCTTAATTATTGCAGACTGTTTCTTTTTTAACCTACCTGTTGAAGAGTTTTGCTGATTATATTAGGCCTCACGAAGAAAGCATATGTAAAAGCATTGTAAATTTGCTTGTTACATGTTCAGACTCTGTATCCATTAGAAAGGTAAAATTTTCTTGTGTTTGAATTTGTTTTCTTCACTTGGATCTTTTGCTCCCTTGTTTTTAAAATTTTTAGCCGAGCATGTTGGATGCAGGAACTTTTAGTAGCATTGAAACATGTTCTGGGGACAGATTTTAAGAGGGGTTTATTTCCGCTGATTGACACATTATTGGAGGAGAGGTAAGCCTCAAATTTGTTAGGACATGAATTTGAAATGCTGTATTGGTGAGCAAGCAAAAGGAATGTAACTATTATTTATCATGAGAAATGATAACTAAGTTGCTAAACAACGGAGCAAGATGATAAGGTTCAATTCGATGATCCATGCTGAAATTCTTTTTAAACTTATTGGCATCCTCTGCCTCTGCTTAGAAATTCATTCCACTGGAGGTTTCAGTCTTAATCAAGTCAGAATAATGAATTAATCAGTTGTAAAGAAGTTAATTCCTTTACTGTTGTGCTTGTGTCAAGAAGCC
>JAWDEX010000022.1:0-22350 GCA_035221805.1 Trichilia hirta
TGAAAAGGTGAGCAAATCAATTGCTATTTTCATTATGTGCACATGTTTGTGTATTATTTACAAATGACTTTTGTGAAATGGTTGTTTGACTCTCACTACTATTTAAGTTTACAACATTTCAACAACCTGAACTGTGGATTTGATGTGGGTGTTACATCCTTACATTTACGATAACTTAACACCTAGAACTGTGACTTTGATTTGTGTATTAGATCCTTTAGATTGAACAGCTGGGGGACAGCAAATAATGTTTCTTTTACCATGTTCCCTACCCCCCACCCCCATGTATAAATATAATTTGAATTAATTCTCCTACAAGGTTGTTGTGAGGAGGATTCGGTCCGTAGACCTTTTGATTCGCTGCAAGAAGCCTGACTAACTGGGCTGTTCCTTTTGAAATATAGCAAACGTTTTTTGACTCTCACTAATGCTTAAGTTTAATTCAACACCTAGAACTCTGAATTTGATGAGTGTTAGATCCTATTGATTTAACAGCTGTTATGACCAATCATTGTTGACTTATACTCAAGTATTTTTTGAATTCTACAATTACCCTTGATAAATTATAATTTAAAGCCCTTATTACACTCGTACATTTTGATTTCACTCCTTGTGTTTAGGTTGTTCCAGTGGCTTCAATGTTGACACCTAATCAGTTTGAAGCAGAACAGTTGACTGGTTTAAGGTATTTTCTAATACTATAAACAATGGTGGTTAAGTTACATGTTCAGTTTTTGTTCCATGCTGGATTATTCTATTCATATGTTATTGTTCAGCAACGTCTAATGTGTGCGTCACCCTTAATTGTTGACTGTTGAATAATCTATGAAAATGTTTTAGGAGTGTAAAATGAATTGGGTATTTAACTATTACGAAACAAAATTAGGAAAAAATTGGAATGCACATGTCAGCATCCCAAAGGTTAATGGGAGTTGCGTTGATAGACATGATGTAGTTTTGGCCAAGCAAAATGAGTAGGAAGAAAAAAGTGACTACCCCAACCAGAGATATCCTTTTTCTTAATGTGAGTCATTTACTGACACTGATTGAAAGCTGTGATCCAATGGCAAGAATGTATCTTTTATTGTGCCTAAATACTATGCTTCAGTTCACAAATGGGTCAACGAGGAGGCCACCTTTTGGTTAAAAGAGACAGCAGCACCGCTTTGCACATCATGGATTTAATTGGGGAATGCTCAGTTTTTCCAATTGCATTTCTTTGGGCTGCAATTCTGTATTGGTTGCAAGTTTATTACTACCATTCAAGTAGGAGTCATGTTAGTTATTATTTATTATGGATAATAATTATATCATTTTATTGTATCTTGGGTGTTCTCATTGAAGTCTTGCATATGCAACAACAAGATTTCCTCATGTTTACAACTTGTAAAATTTCATATCTAAGTATGATATTGCACATTACAAGAATGAGGCCTATATTTTTTAGTGTACTTTACACTTATTGTGGTTGCTCTTCTGCATTCTGAGAAGATTTACTTGTTCACAGGATTGGAAGTGAAACAGATGGGAGGGAAGCTTGTAAGCTTCTTCATGCTGCTGGACCCCCAAAGGTTTTTTTTGTGACTTCTGATCTTGAATCCTTTCCGATCTAGATCTTAATGGTGCTTGAACTGTGCACACTTTTCTCTAGTATTTTGTAATTTATTTATTTTTGATGCGTCTTTAGTCTCTTATCATGGATCCTGCTTAAATTTATTATTACTTTTCTGGGGAGTGGATTTTGAAGATAAAAGGTTTTTTCATTGATACATCAGTCTTTCAGTGCTTAATCCTTAATATGTAGTGCAAATTAATCGCTTTCATTCTAATAATATTCTTTTGTTTAAAAAAAAAAGATGAACAGGAATTATATCTTTAAGCTCTGCTAATAACTTGGACGGATTAATACAAAATTCTTTTTGACCAATTAACAGTTAGAATTTCTGGAGAATGCTAAAGTTAAAAATAAAATATTACTGTATGATACAAATGCAACAAAAGAAAAATGGTTCTTGAGTTCTGATTTCCAGTGATGAAGTGAACAAGGATGATGGAAACAATTTCAGATGTGCTGTTAGATAGATTGGCCTGGTTACATTTAATTTCTCTGTTATGTTTGTATACTCATATTGTGGTTGATTACTCTGTGGGAAGCTGAGCTATCATTCTTGACTATCATTGTGATGATTAGTTTTATGTTTTATACCTTAGTAGTTGCCTCTTTTAGCTTCTTGGGCAATCATTTGTTCAAAGACAAAATTAAGGATTTTGGTGTATTTATTATGAAACTCTTTGTGCAAAAAGTTTGGCCAAGTTTTGTGTTTTAGTGAATTCTCTGTTCAGAGATTGTTGCTCCAGATTGGGAAAAAACATGTAAATGCCCTCAGGAGAGATGTTCTCTGTCTGTCTGTCTGTCTCTCTCTCTCTCTCTCTCTCTCTCTGAGTTTGCAATCTCAACCATTCAACATTCGCTAATCAAATGATGTAAAAATGGTGTAAGAATTTGTGAAAAGAGAAGGGTTCTTGATATATATGAAAATGATATCATGGATTTGTATATTATTGGTTCTAATGACCTGATGGCTGATTGGGTGGAACCTTGGTAGGAATTCCTCTTCTTATAAGTCCTAATTACATCCTTCCTTTCCTTTCAGGCAGTTAGAAAATCTTGCATTGTAGTTGTTGGAAACTGAACCACTAGGTCTTAACCTCCTATATCCAAGTGTTTTATTTTTTGTCAGAAACTTGTTTGTGATGCAGATGTTGTTTTATCTCTCCTATTTTTTCCTTTCTTAATGAAGTGTCTGAAGTTTAATCATACCAGATTGTGATCACAAGTATTAATATAAATGGCGATCTTCTCCTCATTGGCAGTCATCAAAATGGAAAGGTAGGTCTGTGTTGTACATCCAGTGCGATCTTTTCCTGGTTCAATTTGCTGCCTCATAATCAGTCATGTTTATGAATATGTGCCAGTTTTACCACATTATAACATAAGATTTTATGGATATCGTATGCCCATCAAAATGTTCAATAATAAATTAACAGTATAGTGTCTGTTGTCACTAAGTACATACATTAACTCAGACAAAATTGCATGCAGATGTACAAACAAACACACACGCATATATATGCAATATCTGTCTTCAAATCATTGTTGCAAGCGGCTAAAGCCCTTCCTTCTTTCCTTCCTTGTCCTAAATGTATATTTATAAGTTTATACAGAGGACAAACCTCAGTTGTACCAAATGGTCAACATTTATGCCATTGACTTTTATTCTGTTTTCCCTTATACCTGTATGTGAATTTTCAGAAAACAAGACTAAAATCTAACAGACAAATTGTCTCAGATATGCATCTAGAGTATCCAAGATGTATTTTCTGCATTTCCTGTTGTAACTATATTATTATATCTAGAATTCATTTGATAATCATATGAGAGCTTTACTAAAATTGAAATTGGATACTTGGTGAATATATATGTGCTACACAGACTGTAACCAAGAATATATTACTTCCCTCATGATTGGAGAAGAAACCTCAATATAAAACAATGACCTGCCATAGCAAATTAGACTCACATTTTCTACTTCAAAGAAAGTGCATACCTGAAAATGGTTGGAATAACTTCCTTGGAAGCCTTTTTGTTTACTGCTGTTTTATTGTGCAAGGTATGCCGTTGATGAAATAATCACTTTGTTGAAATCAACACTAAGTTGCAGTTATACTGTGAAGAAGAATTTTTGTTTAGTGCTGTTTTATTGTGCAAGGTATGCCATTGGTGAAATAATCACTTTGTTGAAATCAACATTAAGTTGCAGTTGTACTGTGAAGAAGAATTTATGTCTTGTCATGGGAAAAGTGGGGTTTCCTTAATCATCTTAAGCAAACATTTTGAACGCAGTTCTTATGTGTAAAATATCCATCCTCATATCATTGCCATGAATATGAAACCTTTATGATTATTAGTCATTTGTTTTCATTTCTTTCTTCTGACTTCAATCTTGTTATTATTCATCCCAAAACTAACTTCATGTATTGCCATGCCATATTGGCGTTCTCATTTGGTTTAGTGTTGTGAATGTTTAGTATCAGCAAGATGCATAGCTGTATATGGTGTGTTTATATTTCTGTTTCTTAAGCTCTATGTACAAGCGTTGTCCGTAATTATCATTGTTTAAAACCTTTGAGTCATTGTTCAAAAAGCAAATAATTTTATCTGCTCACGTAAATTTGACAGGATCAATCTCCAGACCAGTTCAGGATCGTGATACCTAAAATTCCTGCATATTTTACGGTATGCAAGTCTCCATCATGATCAAGAAATTATACAGCTCTTTATAATGTGCAAGATTGATGTGTTACTGGAAAAAAATATTTTAACATGATGCTTATGTGGGTGAGTAGTGTTGCTTTGCCTTTCGAAATATTTCTGAGATGCTAATACTTTATCCAGCCACGATTGGTGCAAGCTGGCCAATTGTGCAAGCCTAACAAAACTATCCAAATTTATTTTAGTTCCTTAATTTCTTTTGCATCCCTAAATCTTATAGATATCTGCTGCTCCGGTTGTTTCCAGTATGCTTAACAAGACGCAAGTTGATTATGTGTGTTCCAGCGTCACTGATTCAGGAGGATTGAAGGTTACAGTTATAATACTTGTTACAATACAGAGTTCAACATGTAATAAGAGGAAATTCTATCTTTGTGTGAAAGCTATTGAGAGAGCTAACAATTTTTTGCAACTGAATGGGCACCGGGCTTGAAGGGTTTGATTTATAAAAATAAAGGAGCTTGACCTTGTTTTTAAAATAGTTTGATTGTGGATAACCCTGTTGGTTGTGTGAAGACAGATTCAGGGTCTTCATTTTTGCATTAAACAAATTTAATGGTTCTTTATTATGCTGAATTTATTGTCAAGCGGATTGAGAAAATAGGACTTACTAATTTATATTGCTTACCAGAGAAATAAGAAAGAGAGACATACTTATTTAGATTGGCAATTTTTTGCTTGAAGTTTGTCTTGGTACAACTGTATTAGGCCATGACTCTTGTTTTCTTTTTATTTAATTTTCTTCATTCACAGTGCAATAGCTTTGCCACGTATAGATACTTACATTGTTATGTATGCATGCTTATGCTTGTAGGGAACTGGTGATCTAATGACTGCACTGCTACTTGGATGGAGTAATGTAATGACTCTTTGCAGTTTGATAACCTCGTGCAATTTCAATCAGAATGTTTCATATCTAATCATCTTCTCTCCTGTTATCCAGAAATATCCTGATAACCTTGACATTGCAGCAGAGCTTGCAGTATCAAGTTTGCAGGTATTGCTTTTGCTTATTCTGCGAGAATATTTGGAAGTTTGCAGTATCGATGTTATCTTCTCTAATATTATGGTCTGAGGAATCGAATACAGTGCATGAGGAATTATGTATGCTCTTGAATATACGTAGAAAAATGGCAGCTAATCTATATTAGAGCTTGCAAAAATGGATTTGGGTTGTTTTAGGAGGGTTATTATTAAGAGCATGCTAAATAATGGCGTCTTCGTTCTGTATCTGCATCTCTCTCCTGGGTTCTAGAAATGAACCCTGCAGTCGGAAATATTCTAGTCCTACTATCCCTTGACTAGACATTAGGAAAAGTTGCTGACTAATAGAACGTGTAGTACTAATCAAAGCCAGTCAGTTCTACAATAAGACCGCTACAACAATCTTACGAATGTTCTCTCTAAAGCCACCATACCAGAAACCTAAACAGAGCCTTAATCTAGTGATATTTAATCTCCTTGTCTTTCCTATGTCAACAAGTTAATCTAATTGATTGTTGTATTTTTGCCACTGCTTTCAGGCACTTCTCCAAAGGACCGTGAATGACTATGAAAGTGCTGGATACGATCCTCAGTCGAGTAGTTTGGAGATCCGATTGATTCGGAGCCAAGATGACATTCGCAATCCACAAATAAAAGTCAAAGCTGAAAAATACCATTGAATGGGTGATACTGATTTATATATTTATTGAAACACAATTAATCCCCATAGCTTGTAGTATTTATTTTAGACGAGGTTGGTAATATGAAATCAAAACAAAATTTTTACCATGTTTTCATGGTGTGGAGGGAGGGAGTTCTGATTACTTGTTGTCTACTGTTTTTCGTTGAATAAATTTTGTGCATCTCTCTGACCTTTTAGTTCAAAATATTGGTAGATACATACAATTTGAGTATCATATGATTCTTTCTTTGAACTTTATGGAAAGTTTTTTGAATTTTATCAGTAACATCTCACGAGTGGTCATCATATATATATCAAAAGATTTCTTTTATTTTATTCATTCAAATTTTTAAGGAAATTTTATACTAACGTATGCATGATATTAGACTTAAAATGAAAAATAAATAAATAAATAAATAAGCAGCTGCAAGGTAGTTTCGTGTTTGAATCTTTTGTCCATTGAAATTTTATGAACGAGGGAATGTCAAATAGACCCTATTTTTTTAAGTAAAAAATTTCTTGAAGTTTGATCAATTAATATAGGATATTTGTCATTCCTCCTTCTATGAATGATAGAGTTTGATCAATTAAAATGGGATTTTTATTATGATTAAAACTGAATAATTGAAATTCACTTTATAATAAACTCATTAATTTTTACTTGATCCAGCACAAATTAAAAATTAATTCTCGAACTCATGCATCAATACTACAACCAAAGGCTTAGGATTATTTTATTTATGATTATTAGTTATATTAATTAATATTATTATATTACATCAATTTATAAATACAAGTTTGTACAAAGGTGTTACTCTAATCTTATTTTATAATTTTATCAAATATAGCTTTTAAAATTTTCTAATTTTTTATTTTTTATGAAAATAATTTGTGTGCGCTTTTCACTAATTTTGTAATATTGTCATAATTGTTACATATTTAATAAATAATCTGATTTTAATATTTATTTAGAAAAAAATTGAGAATATAAAGTACATGAACCTCTCCCAATTAAAGAATCAAATATTTTCGTAATTTCCGATGAAATATATATGTATATTCTTTCTGTTGGATATTTCCATACATAGAAAAAGATAATGCATGAGAGCGGAGACACGGAGAATTGTAAAGTACCGACTTCTGCCCCTCCAAACAATCAGGAAGTCGGTTTCTGGACTCTTACGGCATTAAACAAGATAACACTTTTTAAAGCTCAAACAAAGAAAAAATAACTCTCTTTACCTCTATCTTGGTAGTTCCTTGATTCTTGAATTTATACCAAAAATATGGACCCAGAAGCAGCTTTAGAGCTCATAAAGCACGGAGCCACCATTCTACTACTCGATGTTCCTCAGGATACACTTGTTGGCATTGACACTCGGGTCCATTTTTAACTTGAAAAGTATTTTACTTTACCATTTGATTGAGAGAATTAGATTGTACAAAGAAAATTGTGGACTTGATGCTATTCATTTGTTCACATTGTGTTTTTGCTCTTTTATAATGCAAAATAATGGAACTACAGGACAGAGAAAAGGTTTTGGATTGAGATAAATGGAGGGAAAAGGATGAAATAGGTAAAAGCTGATTTATTTTCTTTCTTTGGGTGCTTTAGTTAGAAAAGAAATGAAGAGAACTGGGTGAAAATTAGAGGTCAAGTTTTCATTGTGTTCCTCTTTTCATTTCTGTTTGAAAATTGTTATGATAAAGTTATGGTCTACTTTTTTTTGCCAATTGTATTTTGTCTTGATGGGTCGTAAAGTTTCTATATTTTAAACCTTTTCAGATATGTATATCGTTTCTGTTTGCAGATGTTTTCAGTGGGGCCTTCTTTTAAGGGGATCAAAATGATTCCAACTGGAGTTCATTTTGTGTTCTATAGTTCATCAAGCAGGTTGGTTTGTTGCTTATAATTTGCTGTTGCTGTTTATGATTCATCCTATTTGAAACTAGGAAAAATATCTAGCCGAGCTTTTCCGAGTTCTCAGATAACTTATTGAGAAATAAATTTCAGAACACGTGGACAATATTAAATACATGGTGGAAACAATTTGGCATGGTTGCTTTAACTGGAGGCTGATTGTTTTGTGCATAGGCTGAAAATTGGGGCTGGAGGCATGTCGTAGAATATGAGTTGTTATCGAGAGGATACTATAGTCATTGCTGTTTTTTTACTTTTAAAGAACGAAATGTATCCTTACAGAAATCTTATGTTTGATGGTAATCTGTTTATGACATTATTTTTTTATCTGTGTATCAATATCTGATGTTTCCTTGTAATGCAGAGATGGTAAGGAGTTTTTGCCAATCATCGGCTTCTTCATTGATGCTGGCCCATCTGAGGTCTGGATTCTAATCTCGTTGAGTGATTGTGGATCCAAATGTTTCTTCACTCGTATTTAAATAAATTTTTCATTGTGGCTAGATCTATGAAGTGCGTTAACTAAATGATTGTTCAGTTGTTTGTCAAGGGATCATCAAATTTAAATGAAGCTATACCAGTACCATAACTGCAGCAGGTGATTGTTCACAAGTGGGATCAACAAGAAGAATGCTTTGTCAAAATATTGGAGTAGGAGGTTTGTATCCTTATTAAATATCTCGTCTGTTCATTACACTGCGCTATAACTAAGTGGCAAAACTTCTGCAGTGCTCTACACTCTATTTGTGAATCAAAATTTTCAACATGCTGGCTGAAAACTTGTTTTACTCTTATTTCTTCAAAGTTGACCTGGGAGTCCTAGCCAGTCTGGAACATAAATAACATAAGTTGTAATTATCTGAATGGAAGTTTCTACCTTTATATTTTGAAATATGGTTTTAGCTTTGAAGGTAATAAATGACATGCTCCAAGATTCAGAGATGAGAGAGCCACAATCCTCTTATCACGTTGGCAATAAATCAGCCAGACCTTTTCATAATTTTTTTTTTTTT
The DNA here is from genome assembly GCA_035221805.1 of Trichilia hirta. NCBI lineage: Eukaryota > Viridiplantae > Streptophyta > Magnoliopsida > Sapindales > Meliaceae > Trichilia > Trichilia hirta. The sequence goes on from JAWDEX010000022.1 coordinate 8,934, forward strand.
TTTTGGTCTCTAGGTTCTTGTTGGCTTGGACTACATTCGGGACAATCCGTAATCTGTAAATATAACCTTGAGAGGGATTGCATCCTTCTTGCCTTTCTATACATCATTTATTAGATCATTGTCCAATTACCCTCTAGTAGCCATAGACGTTGATCATATTTCTAATCTTTATTATCCTTTTTTCGTTCCAAATTCGTTTTCATTTACTTTCTCTTTTTAAAAGCTTGAAGGAAGTAAGATATGCTTTAGCAGTTCGAAGTTTGGAGTTTTACAAACAGCTCGGCCCTTATACTCTCAGCCAGTATGGAGATTATAAATGATTATCGTCTTATATTACGAAGAGCACCATTGAACGTATTTTTATGTTTTATTTAGCTACTTTTTGTATCCACTATCTAGTGACAAGACTATTGGGGCTTTTCTGCCATTGTATATGTTTGATGACTTACGCCTTAAAAGCTTCATTTGCATAATCTGCAATTGCTTTATTCTTTTATATTATCTGTTTGTTGGCTTTAGTTTCTCACTTGAAATACGATCTTTGAGATGCATCATCTGCTTTAATAGTCGGTCCATGAACTAAGTAGATGCAGGAGTTGGATGCTAGATTTAGGAGCATAAATTTATTTGAATAGTCATGTTAGATGAAAATTTGGAATTAGCATAATTGTCATTGCTTAATTTAGCTGAGCAAATACGAGTCATATGTCTAAGTCTTGTTCTGAGGTTTGTCAAAACATTTGTGTTACTGTTTGTTTTATCCCACGGGACTGCGGCAATCATGGACTGTTATTAAAGGAAGTAAACAACGTGATGTTAGAAAATGTAGATAATTATAATTTGCCTCTGTTGTAGTCAACTGCAGACAACATTTTCACTCATGTGGTTTACTCTTCAGAACCTATTGGACGAGAAATAGCAGTCACAACTGAATCTAGAATGACAAAAAACACTCCAAAAACAGCAATGGAGAAAGCTCTAGAAGAGCAGTTGAAGACTAGTAAGTTCTCAACACCTGTTAACAATCAACAGAGAACAGGATATTACTACACATCAGTACCACGCAAAATTAAGCGCAAAGGAATACAGGGTGAAGAACTCACATCTCTGAATCTTGACAAGGCAAGTGTTTATTTATATGTTTTTCTGAATCATTGCCGTTTGTTGACAAATTTTGTATTTTTAATTTATGGAGTTTTTTGGTGTTTTAATCAACTGATCTGTCAGATGCAATTACTAGAGAGCTTAATAACAAAGGATTATGGAGGTTCTGAAGGCTTACTTCTTGGGAAGCTGCAATTTGCATTTATAGCCTTTTTGGTATGGACCAATATAGAATCACATTTTCCAACGTTAACATCATCAAAGTGTTGTGACACCTGAGAATTATGCAGATTGGGCATTCCCTTGAAGCATTTCTGCAGTGGAAATCTTTGGTTAGCCTTTTATTCTGCTGCACCAAAGCTGTAAGTACTGATTTGCTTCCCTGCATTTCCTTGTTCAATCACTCTTATAGTTGCGGCATTATACTTTTTCAAGAAACAGGATTGAATAAATTGCACCTCTGGATTCTTTAGTGTGTTTTTCTTGATATCTCATGGATGCTCTTGAGATTTTGTGTCGTTGAAATAAATACTCATGTCTTGCTTTGTTTTTGCAATTTTTTGTGTTGTACAGTTTAATCTGTTTGCTACAGCTTCCTCCACTTTGTAGTTTCAATGATTTCACAGCGAAAGTTGACAGAACAGAAAAGGACTGTGGTTCTGTAGACTGTAGTTGTTCATCCTGACAGTTGCATATTTTCTTCTCAATCTTTATCAATTGAACTTCTTATAAACTAATCTAGAGAACTGGAAGTAGTAAAATGCGTAAGTACTGTTGATTTCTTGTTGTTGTCCGAAGAACTTCTTGATCGTTGGGGAGTAGAGGCCTAGTGCTATGCTTCCGAAGAGGGTAGTCTGATTCACTAACAATGCCTTTGCAGCACCATGAGTGAAACCTTTGGATGGCTCTTCTTCCCACAGTCTAATGCTAATGTTTCAACCTTTAACAACTTTAAACTTCATTTTGGTTTAGTCTTTATTATTATTGGACTGATTATGCATTTAAATATCTATTTTTTGTAGCCTTTCCATAAGAGGAGTCAGTTGTTTGCGAAGGTGATGTTCTACATTGTAATTTTATTTCTCAAGTCTCTTGTTGAGTAGTATCTGAATTTGTGGCATTTAGGATACCAATATTGTGGAAATTTAATAGGCAACTGAAATCAACTCAATGAACTTTGGGTTGTTTTGCAAGTTAGTAGGCCTCCTATATTAGGTTATGCTTATTACCACAGTTTCAGACCATACTGTCTTAACTTATTAAGGTAATGTTCTGCACGCTTATTACAGTTCATTATGTTCATCTACTATCAAGTGAAATATGGACTTCTGAAAGATAGCAGTGTTACAGAGACTGGAGGATCAGCAGCACTATTAAATGATTAATGGATGTCTACTGATAGCTTTTTGCACCATCTTTGCAAGGTAGTGAAAATTATTATGCGCTTAATTGTGCTACCATGCTACATTTACTTCTTTGCATGAATGTTATTTGAAGCTTGGTTATCTTCTAGTTAAAATCTAAGTTTCCTAAAAGGAGGTCAATCAGTCTGAGTCCTTTTAAGCTTGATCTAGTTGTTTGTAAACCGGGTAACAGATGACACATTGATTAATTTTGAAAGGAATTGGAATTGCAGGATTTCTTTGCATTGGTGCTAGAAGCTCCAGTTGTTGATGGAGATCTTCTGTCATGTATAAGTGCAAAAGTACTTTGTCACCTTTTATATAGTTGTTTCGAAGGAAAAATGCTCCGAAATACTTGAATAGCTATCAACCATCTCATCATTTTTTTTCCTGAGCATGTTCACTTGGAAATTATTACATTTTCCCTGATTCTGAGTTGATTTATTTTCTTCAAAGTTAATAGTCTGTACAACTTCCACCGTGGCATTTTGTATTTCTTTAACAACCTTACATTTTACTATAAGTTTTGGTATTGACTTCTGGAAAAGTCGGTGATCTCCATTGCCTCTTGTTTTTGATAATATCTGGAGGGAATGAAATGGCCTCAAGATATTTCTTAACACGATAAAGGTTCCAGGTTCACTTTTCTTACCTACTTGCCTACTAACTATAAGTTCCTGGAGCGAGCAGGTCTACCTGCTTGCATCAGTTTACTATACTACGTTGAAGTATACATATATTTTCTTCCGAAACGGTCATAAATATAATTTTGTTAGAATTATATTTAATAATGGGCTGTTGTTTTGTTTTTTCATGTTTGTATTGGAAATTGTTCTTGTTATAAGGATATAATCATTGACATGAGCCCCAGATGCCCATTACTTTGTATCTAATGCTGCAATTTATTGTCCGAGAATTTGGTGATCTACGACTGACTTGCTATCCTGAAAAGTTTCAATCTTTAAATTTTTTCCAACTAATTTTTATTGAGTAAACATTCCTCAATTTGTCTTTTCAATCTTATAGACGAGGAAACTGAAGAAGCTGCTTGAGAACACTCTAGGATGGGAATTTCAGCAGGGCAGTGCTGTTGATGGAATACACTTTGAGGAGACTGATGAGGTCAGTGGCTCTCCATATAAAATCTCTCTCTCTCTCATACACTTTGAGGAGACTGAAGAGGTCAGTGGCTCTCCATATAAAATTTCTCTCTCTCTCTGTCTGTGCAAGTTCATTGATGAACAAAACTCACTCATTTCTCAACATGTGCAGTATGCTCCAGTAGTTGAGATACTGGATGAGTAAAATTGTACTGAAGCTGCTTCAGACTTCATTTCAGACCATCAGCTAATACATTTTTTTGCCACCTGCATCTATGTTGAACAGTAACTCAAAACAGGAGAAAGAAAAAGGTTGACGAGTATTTGAGAAGGTGCTTTGATGGTATTTTCATTCCCACCACTGTTCGCTCCTCTGGAAATTCTCAGAATCTAAGTTATGTTCACCTTATATAGACGTGTGATTTTACTCTGATAGAGGGGATTGTGTGAGAAAATGTTCGTGCAAATTAATCAGATAGTCTACTGTCTCACTGCAGAAGGAATGGTTTCAGAATGTATACATATATTGGTGAGGAAAGCTAAACGTGTAGCCGGTGGGATGAATGCATAGACCTCTCGGTTAAACTTTGTTACTGTGTCAAGCAATCCATTGATTTGTTGACATCTTTTAAGCCATCGGTTTAAACGAACCAACAAAATACAAAAATCAGTTATGTTGATCGAAAATTAGTGTTACACAATCAATGTATTATCGTTTTTCAGCATATTTTTATGCTGCGGTTACAGTAAAACTTAGATCTCTTTTTTTTAATTGCTGTAGCTTTGAAATTATAATAATTGTGACATAAATATCAAATATTAGTTAAAAAGTTCAATTTTTTTTAGTTTATTTTCGAAATTAAGTGCAAGTGAATAATGTCAAATCTACTCTTAATTTACCTTTAAAACAGTCAGGTTTCGATTTCCTTAAAAGAAGGAACATCGAACTACCCCCAGTGGTCTACATTCCAACAAGCATGTCATCCCGGCATATGGTGCAAGAATAGATGATATATCACTCCAATATTAGTGTTTAATATATATTTATTGTGTGGTGTAAAATTTTCTGATGAGCTACATGCACAATTATTTATCTTCCAAATCATGAAAGTAGGTCAAATTTCAATTACAAAATTTCCCAATTGAATTTGTTCGGAAATATTGAATATTAAGCTAATTAAATGAAGGCAGACTATTGTCTCTTGAGTTACATTTGCAGTTGATACCAAAGAAAGAAATGGTAAGTCGATAAAATGAATACTCAAAAACACTCCAATTTGTCAGCAGTTAAATAATGTCCTGGAGACTCTGTTCCCGCCTTTTTCACTATCCATCTCTTTTCTTCAGAACCACGAAATAGGTTAGCTCTTCATTTCATTGAGTTGGTTACTTCTGAGCAGCGGTTAGTAGTAAATTTTGATAGCAGACTCTGTTGACAATTTCTGAGGGCACCCTTTCGATTTCTCTTTCAGATTAGGATTTCTCTCTGATACAGTTGTTAGTAGTTCTGGGAATCATATTCTTGGTGGGTTCTGCTCAAATTTTCGAGGTTCGTTTACACTTTTCTTGATATTTCGGAATGCATTATGTATACATACATAATTTCATAGTCTAAGTTGTTTTATATTTGTCCTTTTAACGTTATTGTTATCTTTATATCTGTCTTTTCCCAGTGGTAATGCAAGTGTATATTGTAGTCTATGTACTTGCAGAAACTCCTCAGTGAATGCAGAAACTGAATATTTCAATGGAATACCCTTTGAATATTGGACAAAGGCCTCTTATTTTGGGTTGGCCTTTTTGACACATAGTGGTAGCAAGAAATTTTCGTTTTTCATTTCTGTTTCTTGCATTCTAACTAAGACTATGGTTTGTTCTCTTCTACGAAATACCTTACGAGTTAAGTATTCAGTGAATTGGATTGATTGTGACTTATGACTCAGCATCGCTGCAACGTTGACGGAGTCGTTGTAATAGATGTATTTTGTAGTTCCTCTTTGACCTTGATGCATATGGTCTATATTGATTTTCTTGTCGTGCCTCGGTCGTATTCTCGTGATAGACACAAATGCTGTGATCTGTTTGGTGATAGACGACCAGGCGATGAGGAATTCAGGAAAGCTTGGAAGAAAGAGATCTGGGAGTGAACATGAAGGCGATTCTGAGACGGGTCAAAGTCATCTAGAAAAGGAGATGAGGAAGGTCAGACAGAAGGCAAAGGATCACTGGGATCTTATTGATGCTGATGATAGCGATGAGTTATATAGCGTGTGGTCTGGAAGTGGTGAGCAGACGACTCTATGGACTGGTAGTGAAGGTGACGATGATGACGATATACCAACAGAACCTTATCCAAATGAAGCTAGTGATAAGCATATTAATAAACTGTTTGCGTTTGAGGAGAAACCTAAATAGCGAACTATTTCAGAAATTCTGAAAGCTGAAAATGAACCCGAAGAGTTGTCCCCCGGAAAGCAAGCTAGAAAACTTGCTGTTGAGAATGCGTTGAAGAAATTGAAGAAACGACCGGATGAGCGCTATGTCGACGTTTGGGAAGTCATGAGTGATATAGACATCTTAATTGGAGCATTTGAAAACAGTCTCTCGACCTGATTATGAGGACCATAGAAAGGGTGGACCTAAGAAATTGAACATGCAGTTTTTCAAAGATATACAAGCACTCATGAGAGATCCAAGTTATAAATTCTCACCCCAGTTAAACTTGAAACCAAAGAGCAAATTGATTTCAAGAAAGAAACCGCAGAAGCCACAGTCCAGGCGAAGGAAAGCGCAAAATGGCTAAATTACGGTGGTTTCTTTTGGTAACTAAAACTAGTATTTTGGTTCTTTGTTTTTTGTGAGAGCTAAAACACGTTACTTTTGTACCTTTCATTCCACGATGCTCTGTTTTTTATCATGTAATGAATAATATTCAAGCTAACCATGGCTCAGATAAAATTTGTTATTTAATTTACAGCCTCTAGTCCAGCTATGAGGGAATTTGAATACAAATTTAATTTTTAAAGCTTCTTACATTTGCAGTCAATTGAGTGGGCACCTGGAATTATATATGTGACTTTTGGAGAGAAATTGGATTAGACCTTCTAGAAATGAGTGTTTGGACAAGGAAACGTTTTGGGTCGCTTGAAAGTTTGCGGGAGTTCAAGCTTTGTGGATTAGAGGTTGCTGATATTTTAAAGTTCTGTTTGGAGCATCTGAAACTGACTCTTGAAGTATTCTGAATTTCTTTCTCTGTAATCGATGAAATTGTCACATTTCTTAATGGGTTTGGAGCAGGCTTGATATGAGAATAAATATTTATGATGGGTTTGAGAATAAATATTTATGAATATCTATCATACCCATAAATATTTTAAAAAAATATTGATACTTTTATATATTATTCACTGTATAACATATATTTATTTTTTTTATAGTAAGTCAACTTTAAACCATTAAAATCTTAAGTTTTTAAATTCAATAATTAAAAATTTTTTTACTAAAATTAATTTTCACCTTCATATTCTAAGGAGTTTCATCATCAAATTTACCATGGTTTATATAGTTTTAATAGATTGATATATTTTATTTTAGATTTTAGACTTTGTGTTAATTTCTTTGAACTTGTTGTAAACAAATTGATTGAATATTGATAAACTTTTTATAAGAAAAATATTGATGAACTTAATAAATTTAATATGTGTTATGGTTTACGACTTTTATTATACATATAAATTTTGTTATTGACTATGGTATATATTATTAGTTAATGGGTGTACTACATGTATTTTGAATAAAAATTTTATATATATATATTTTTTTTACTTTATTTTATATAAAAATATTATTATAAAACTTGTCTAGTTAAAAGTAAAATATTTATTTTAACTCATAGTTATTCGAATGAATTTCATAATTAATAAATATCCTTTAAATAGAGCTTGATAATGAGATGCTATGACTTTAGTATTATTAACATGTAGTAGATTCGGCTTTGATTTTGTGGTATTGATACCATATCCAACACATTGTCGTTCCTAATATAATCTTAAAGAAAGTTAATTCTATTTAAATTATAATTTAAATTTAACTCTATCATCTGTTAAAGATAGCGAACAACAGAAACTGATATGATTTTGACTGTTTAAATCAAGTTTAATGGAGAATCTTTCAAAATAAAATCTAAATTACATATATTTAACTTATTCAATATCTCATTATCTTTCCAAATATAATTTGAATTCATTTCATCTTTGATCCATCCCATCCACTCCCTATATAAACGTGATAGCACTGACTGTCTTTTCATCAGGCGACCAAAAAACACTAAAAACATGAGGAAGAATACTTCTGTCGTTTCTTTTCTCATTTTGTTTCTTCTGTGTAACCCTGCACATTCAGGGAAGATAGATTGCATTGAAGGATATGATACTGAAAAAGCAAGAATAGCTTGCAACGATGGATTTGATACAGCTGGGATGAGCAGAAAGAGCTTTCCAAAAGGTTTTATTTTTGGTACGGCGACGTCTGCCTATCAAGTTGAAGGAATGGCTAATAAAGATGGGAGAGGACCTAGCATTTGGGATGCCTATGTTAAGGTCCCAGGTGAGTAAATTAATTTGTTATATAATTTTTATTTTTCATTTTCATATGTAAGGTCCTAATATTTATTTTTTTTAATGAAGGACATGTTGCGGGCAATGCTACTGGTGATGTTACAGTTGATGAGTATAATTGCTACAAGGTAAAACGTTTAAGTAGTCTTCTGGCTGATAATAGCTTTAGAAAAAACTAAATATTCATTTTGAATTTTGTCTAATATGTGATTAAAAACATTTGTTTCTCTCTATGATGTTGCAGGAGGATGTTGATCTCATGAAGAAGTTAAACTTCGATGCATATCGGTTTTCAATTTCGTGGTCTAGGATCTTCCCAGGTATAAAAATATTACCCTTTATTAGATCATTGTTTTTGATGGCAAATCAATCAATTGAAGTTTTAATTTTCTCTTTTTCTTTTTTAATCATAAAATTTTATAGAAGGAACAGGACGAGTAAATCCGTTGGGAGTTGCTTATTACAATAGGTTGATTGACTACATGCTTAAGCAAGGTATAATATAAACATTACAAATAAATACACACAAGCAAAATCGTATGGAAAATCAATTAAATTTGTTTTCATGTAATGAAACTCAACAGGTATTACACCGTATGCAAATCTCTATCATTATGACTTACCATTAGCTCTTCAAAAGAAATATAATGGAATGCTTAATCGCCAAGTTGTGTAAGTTTATTTTCACACTTTTGTCTTCATATGCAATATTCAATCTGTTAATTTCTCTAACCTAATTAGTAATGATCATACGAATCTTTCAGGAATGATTATGCGGATTATGCTGAATTTTGCTTCAAGACATATGGTGATCGGGTTAAGAACTGGTTCACATTCAATGAACCAAGGGTTATTGCAGCACTCGGATTTGACACCGGAGTTAATCCTCCATCAAGGTGTTCGAAGGCTGTTAATAATTGTACAGAAGGAGACTCATCAACGGAGCCGTATATTGCAGCACATAATATGATTCTGTCTCATGCAACAGCTGTTCAAAGATATCGCCAAAAATATCAGGCAAGAAAGATGGTTGTTTATGATGTTTTTCAAATCTGTATTATCTATGTGATCGATTGAGATTTAAGAATCGCAACTGGTACAGAAAACACAAAAAGGCAAAATTGGAATTCTATTGGATTTTGTTTGGTATGAACCTCTTACTAGATCAAAAGCAGATAACTATGCCGCTCAAAGAGCTAGAGATTTTCACGTTGGATGGTAATAATTCGTTCTATACATAATTCTTTTATATAAATTAAAAAAATTAAATATTTCATTTATATCTTGCGTCTTCATTTGAAGGTTTATCCATCCTATCACATATGGTGAATATCCAAAAACAATGCAAGAGATTGTGGGAGACAGACTTCCAAAATTTACACCAGAGGAGGTTTCGATGGTGAAGGGTTCAGCTGACTATTTCGGTGTGAACCAATATACAAGTTACTACGTCTCTAACCCTCAAAATCCAGCCAACGTCACAAGCTACTCCAATGATTGGAAGGCTGATTTTGCTTGTAAACCAGGCCTTTTTATTAGTCACTGTGATTTTTTCTTTTGGTTTTAAAAATCATTTTATTTTGCCTTTGTTTTAATTCAAATGATTGAATCATGCAGATGCTCATAATGGAGTCCCTATTGGTCCAAGGGCCAATTCTGCATGGCTTTACATGGTGCCTTGGGGTTTGTATAATGCTGTGACTTATGTTAAGCAGCGTTATGGAAATCCAATTGTATTCCTCTCCGAAAATGGTATATAAATATATAAGATGGGCTGAAAATACTATAATTATTGTAGATTAGAGGTAATTAGCCTTCATTAAATCTCTTTAATTGCAGGTATGGATGATCCAGCCAATTACACCCTTTCCCGTGCATTACATGATACCACAAGAATCAAGTACTATAGAGACTACATATTCCAGTTGAAGAGAGCTATAGATGATGGAGCTAATGTAGTGGGTTATTTTGCTTGGTCGTTGCTTGATAATTTTGAATGGTTATTGGGATACACTGCGAGGTTTGGCATCAATTATGTGGATTTCAAAACGCTTGAGAGGATTCCAAAGATGTCTGCTTACTGGTTTAAGCAGTTAATTGCAAAGGATTAAGTACTCCTCCCGTTTTAGGCATTTACGAGAAGTGTTAATAAGAGGTTTTTTCGCTTGTTAATAAGCAGTTTGTTAGCTTTGGTTTCTAGCAGATTTATGTTAATTAATAAGATAATTAAATTTACTTTCTAAATTCTTTTATGAACATTTTTATTTAGATTGACTAATTAAGCAGATTACTTGGTTTCTTAAATTGTATTTCAATTTTGCAAATGGTGATGTAATTATTATATAAATTAGATTATAATACGGGATAATTAATTATTTTATAAGTTATAAAATAAAACAAAAAAATCTCATCAACACTTTAGTTATATTCTTTCCGTAATTAACGTTTCAATATTCCATTTAGTTTTGATTTGATCTGAAATTAAATTCTCGTAGGAATTTTAGTTTACATCTTATCCATTCATATGCATAAATAACCTTCAAAGTTCAAATTATCATTCCTTAAACCACGATTACTTACATATAAGCTGAAAATTAACTTCAAGTTAGATTTTGATTTTGAATTAACTTGAAAAAGAAACAAAAATGATTCCTGTTTCCACCATCCCCATTAATTCATTTGCATGTCTCAAAGAAATTTTTAATCTTCTTTTCATTTGAATATTAAAAAAAATTAAAATTCATCGACATAGACAAGCTACACAAGCTCTTTACACAAACTGATTTTAAATATTATGAAAATTAAAAAAAAAAAAATTATTCTTTTTAAATTATAAAAGTATAAAAAATTAAAATTATGAAATTATGAAATAAATTAAAAATTATGAATTAAACCAATTATACCTACAACTAAAAGCAATATATATATATATATCTCTACCTTTTATATATCATGTTCAAAGTGTATGTTTTCAAAGACTAGCCTACTTATATGGCAGAAGGTTGATTATATTAAAGAATTGAATAAAAGACATGCAAACAAACACTATCAAATAATCTTTTGACTTTGTCTTCGAAGCTTTGTCGAATAGTTTGTAATTTTTTTCTGGCATTCAATTCTGTTCCATTTAAAATTAATTACAAGAGGTTAAAAATATATATATTTAAATTCTATCTATTTTGATGTCCTAATTTAAAATTTTAATTATATAAAAAATGCAGTCTAAAAATATTATTTTATAAGTTATAAATAAAGAAACATAAATTATTGTATATTTATAATAGTTAAGATTAAATTTAATATTTATAATTAAATATATTAAAATATAGTTTTAATCCTTTAATATATACCAATTTAACGGTCTGTAATTAATATAAGGATTTATATAAAGATGGGTTCCAATCCTAACTCTAGTTAAATATATATAGAGAAAGAACTTTGAATTAAGAGAAGAATAGTTCCATGGACTATGTTTAAGTGGTCTAAAAATCATGAAAGGGGCAGTCACCTTTTGCCTCTTCTCTTATTTGTTTATTTGGTTAAGATAATGGAAAATTGTTGTAAAGTGTTTTTATGTTTGTTTTGATTTATGTTCAATGAGTGCGGCTTTGCTTTGCAATTATTTATTGTAAAGAAACCACAATAATAGTTTCTACTGGAGGGTTTCTATCTAGGAATTTCAAATTTCTCCCTTCAATTTTATTCCAACTACATTACCCTTAATTATTGTCTTAAATTAATCATAAATAAATTGATGGGCATATTTAATCCACTTTATTAAAAAATGAGAGAGAGAAATAGCCGTGTTTGTAATATTATTTTGATTCTATCTTATCAAAATTTCAAAATTCAAGTCCAAAATATGAAATTTTTCTTTTTTACAACATTAAGAAAACCAGATTATCAAGAGCACAACAATTTTATTTTTTTTTCTTTCTTTCGATCATTACAAAAATAATAATAACAAATAGTAGAAATTGATTCCAAGATTTTCTATATATGACTATCATTGGTTGTCTTTGAAAACTCAAAAAGAATTAGCTCTTTCTGGGATGTCCTAGAACAGGAAGAGAGAGAATCAAATTCCCTACACATTACCATCCAATATTTATGCATCTTTATTGACCATATACTATTGTCTACTAAATAATTTGTTGTCCATCATTATGATTTGGTAATATTTGTTTTTAGCTTGATCTAAAAATATTAATTTAAATTTGAAATTTTCTAACATTGAAAATTATATAAATTTGAATAATAGAACATCTTAATAACTTGGATGAAGATTTAAAAGGGTTTTACTTAAAATACAATTTCTTCCTAGAAAATACATATATTAAAGTTTCTTAACCATTTTTTTTTTCTTTAATTGAAACTCAAAAAGAACATTTTATCCTCTTTAATATGCTTTTGACAATGGATTACTTAAGGCAAAAAGAAATACACTCTTACGATTTGGTCAAATACAAAGTTTAATTTCGTTGGTTTTAAAAATACTCTTACGGATTTTAATTTATTTTAAAAAAATTATAGTTGAAATGATTTTCTTTATTTTTCTATTATAATTATAATAATATACCCTTTTAATTATAATCATTTTGTGAGTTAAATATATTTAATTATTTCTATTTTTGTTTAAATTCATGAATTAAACTGATAAATTAGGGTCTTTGTAGATTTTTTTTAAAATAATGATTAAATTGTGCATTTAACAAAACCTCTAAAATTGTGTATGTCATATATTCATTATTTAATGGCATTTAATTCCTTTTTTTTTTCTTTTTTTTTAAAGACTTTAATATTCGAAAAGCTGATAAATTCTGTGTTTCAGGTTTAACTAAAGATATGTCGGTAATTGATGTCTATTTACTTCACTTTTAAAGAGCCAATTTTAAAAGTGTTGGATAAACACTCCCTTATTTAAAATTAATATTTATTAATTACCCACTTTTTTTTTTTCTAAAACAGAATAATTATTTATTTTGGTAAAGAAAAATGTGTTTCCTCTAAAAACACCAGCAAATGCACTTAAAAGCAAAATGAAAGCGTTGCAAGTGGAACACAAAAAATTCCTTTCCATGGAGGACTTTCAAAGGAGAGGCAAGATCATACAAATGGAATGGTGGGTCTCTTTAAGGGCCAAGGCATTCAACCAGAACCAGAAATGATGGCAATCATGTCAATACAAGTACAA
>JAWDEX010000022.1:22450-33927 GCA_035221805.1 Trichilia hirta
ATATGGCAATAGGAGTCTTTATGTGAGTAGATTTGTGAATAAAGCCTCTATAAAAAGGCTAAGTACTCTATTATTGGAGAAGATCATTGAATAAAAATTTGAGAGCTATCAAGTGAGAATATTTCTCTTATATTCTGAAATGAACTAACTTATTAAAAACTTATAATTTTTATGGCGTTCTTTGCAACTTAAATTCTTGAAACAAGTTTTTCAATGAGTTTAAAGTTATTTTCAAATCTGTCCATATTAACTTTTTTGAGTTATTATTCAATTTGTTCGTTAGTTCAAGTTCCTACATGTTCATACGAGACTTAATTTAAATTTTAGTCAAATTACAATTAATCATGTAAAGCCATTCGAAATTAAAGTTATTTTAAAAATATTATTTTATTTCAGTTAAAATCATGATTAATTAGAATGTGTGACACTTGATTAAGAATTTTTTTTTTTTCAATTAAGTACAAAATGGATATGCATATAGATAAGTTATATATTATTTGTTTTGCAAAACGGAAGGAATATGAATTTGTGAAAATATAAAGTCTCACATCTACAGTAGCCTGCGAATAAATTAGCAGAAAGCGACGTACATTTAATCAATAGCTTCACTGTGTCACGTTGGCTCTCTGTCTTGTGATGCTGCCAAAATTGTTTCTTTGGGCTTTAATCCGCATATTTCTAGGTCGGACACGGATTGAAAAACTTCAATCCCCAAATTCGTGGATTGGATGCGGATTTGGTCCAAATCCTCCTAATCCAATCCGCGAACAACCTCATGTTTAATTCTGTGTCCATTACATGTACAGTGGGAGCCATTTATGCTTGAAGTTCTAGAGAAGTTCATTACGATATCTCCTTTTAGTTACTGTTTTAACTAGACTTGATGGACCAGGTAAGTGAACAATTCTAATTTGTTGTCATTTCTTACTAAATATGTTATCCTTGAAATGGTTGTAATTTTTGCGCACATGCCAATATGAATAGATTGAGAAGATTGGTGAATTAGAAATATTTGCTGCTCGAGTTACTTATGCGTCATGTATCATATTCCAGAAAAATGCTCTGCAGAATTACTGCCAGAAATACTCTACAGCATGAATACTTGAGGGAGGTTGGGTTTGAATCATAATACCTGGTGTATATTCTGTCAGACTGTCGACATTATTGTGAAATGGTATGTTTAGACTGATTGACAAATATAGTCTTATCTTTTTGCTTGCAGTTCTCTTTATTTTTTCAAACTTAAGGATCATATTCATAATATTACATGAACACTTTCTTGCAGTTTTAGGGATGACCGTAAGTCAAACCCCCCAAATTTTGAAAAATTTCCTTTTAACTCCAAAAAAAATTTTAAAAATCTCCTCTGACTCTATAAAAAAAATTTGAAAAATCTCTTTTGGTCCCCTCAAATCAAAAGCTAATGTCCGACACTGATCTTGGTGCCCTTTTGTTTCGATTTTTTTATTAGCTAAAATGTTTTTTTTTTATTTTTTCTTTTTTTTTTTTTTTTTTTTTTTTTTAATATCAAAGTTTTTAGAACTTTTTTCATATAATTTGGTTGTCATCAGAAAAGGACTTTTAAACAATTAAAAAAAAAAAGATTTTGTTTTTACTCAAAGAAGTCCAATTTTTTGGATTTTAGCAATAGAAATTTTTAAAACCTTTTTAATATATTAAATTATTCTAAATATCCTTTTATATTCTAAAAATTTGACTGTATCTCTCTTCTATCATATATATATATTTTTTAAATTGTTACTATTAAAGTAATTATACAAATTTAATAAAAAACTATCTACAATAATCAAATAATCAATTTTTTTTTTCAAATAATCAAAAAAATATACAAATAATCATTATAAATTAATATAATAAAATAGACTTTTATAAATTGTATATTATTAATTTTTAAGGAACTAAATAATTTTGATAATGGTTATTTAGTATACTCTTTTAAAATAGTATGTCAAATAAATGTCTTTATCACATGTTAAAAAATATAAAATTTTTAGAAATAAAAAATTGGTATTTTATAGGGCTATACTAAAAATAAATGAAGGAATTTTTTTTTACAAAATTTTGTGGCTATTTATAAAGTTACATTATTGCTTTTTTAATGCAATCCCTATCAAATAACATGTGCCAATCGTAATATATTAATATTAAAAAGAAAATGAGATGAAGGATATTATTTATTAATTTTAATATGCTAAAAATAAATTAAAATTTTAGAATATTAAAAGTGATTTTATTTTAATTATGTAAGTAATGATATAGTAAAAAAATGAGAAAGAGGGATTATAAATTCATATTAAAATTATATATAAATAACAAAAATTTGTAATTTTAAAATATTAATAATAGATGATAGTTAGTTCAAATAACAGTTTATAATTTCTTAATATTAAAAATAAATTATTTAAAAAAATAAAATTTTTATGAAATTTATAAAATACTATAAGAGATACTGACACAATTATTTTATACCAAAATTAATCTATTTTTTAGCCATGTGATAGATATATTCACCGGATATTAACAATTAGATTTTTAAAATTTAATAATTTAATTGATAAAAATATATTTTATTTATTATTATAAATTAATCCTATATTAAAATGAAAATAATTCTAACATTTAGAACATGTATATGTTATATCTAATTAATTGTTATCATATTCATTATTTTACTAAATTTAAAATTCACAATTATCATTGTACCTATTGGTAATTTTATTTTTCTCGGCCAAGCCCGTATAGGGCCCTAAACAGGCGCGTATATGCTGCTTCAGCCCAATTTTATTGAAATTTTAACGTTTTCCTCCATTAGGGCACACCAAGACCTTTTGCTTCATCATCCATGACGCATGCATGCTTCAATCGATCTTTTTTAACCAAAATGAAACCCAAAATGTAAGAAAAGTTGGACCAGCCGTTCCAATTCAGAAAAAATAATGCTACTCTATAACTATTTAATTCACGCAAAGAAACGAAATAACTCGGGTCAAAATTGAACACTTACTTTCAATCTGCCTTCCCCAGATAGCACCTGCCAATATTCCGATTGGATAACTTGTTCAACTTCATGGCTTTGGTATATAAACGAGAGAGAAGAGAGAAGACAGAATAAGACAGAATACCATAAATCTCAGCACAGCACTTGTTTCGACCGAATTCAAGAGAGAGACATGGCAAAATTATTCATTAAGCAGGCAAAGCAATATGCAGAAACTCGACCAAACTACCCAGATGAATTGTTCCAATTCATTGCATCCAAGACACCACAACACGACCTTGCATGGGACGTTGGCACCGGAAGCGGCCAGGCCGCTGGATCCGTAAGTCTTCCCTTTTTTAATGTCGCATGATTTATTCATTTATTCAATATCCACGTTCATTTGTACCAATATCAGATCAGGCATTTATTCATTTATTTGAATATTTAAGAATCAATGACATGATATAATTTTGTTCAGCTCGCTAGGATCTACAAGAATGTAATAGCCACAGACACAAGCTCAAAGCAACTTGAATTCGCAAGCAAGCTACGTAACATTCAATATCAGCTGACTCCTCCAACCATGTCCATCAATGAGATAGAACAAACTGTAGCAACCCGATCAAGCGTGGATCTCGTGACAATTGCTCAAGCCATGCACTGGTTTGATCTGCCTCATTTCTACAAACAAGTCAAATTCCTACTGAAAAAACCCAACGGAGTGATTGCTTCCTGGTGCTACACCGCCCCTCAAGTCAATGAATCCGTAGACGCAGTTTTCAACCCCTTTTACAGCGTTATTTGCGATCCATTTTGGGAAGCACCGCGTAAATTGGTGGACGACCAGTATAGGCACATTGATTTCCCGTTCGATCCCGTGGATGGAACTGATAATACGGGGCCGTTTCAACAGTTTGTTATAGAGAAGTTGATGGATCTAGATAGTTATTTTACATACCTAAAGTCATGGTCAGCATACCAGATAGCCAAGGATAAGGGCGTGGAGCTTCTGACAGACGATGTGTTGGAAAATTTTAAGCGTGCTTGGAATGAAGATGGGCAGCCCAAGAAGGTTGTTCGGTTTCCAATTTATTTGAGGATTGGAAAAGTCGGAAATTATATATAGTAGGAATGTTTCAACGGATCCGAGATATATCAGCAAATAATTAATAAGTGATACCAATTGTTTCATGTTGCATGCCTTGTCATCCGATTAAAGAATTAATTGCATTTACATTTTACCTGATCGTTTTCTATATATAAGTCTCTGCAAATGATACATTCTGTAGCTGTTACCACAAATGCAAAACAGTAGACATTCTTACTACTCAACATTTGAGTAAATTATTCGATTAATAGTAGACCTTAGTTTTTCAATTGCATTTATTTTATTCAGTATTTTTCTGGCTTGGCAAACTCAAGTTCCCAACTAGTGCCCCAGTTGGCTGTTGAATCAAAAATCCTTGGACCCAAGCCAATCAGCAGGCTACTATTAAGGAATTGAACCGCAGATTTATCCATTCACTTTGCATACATAATAAGCTTGCCAATCAGTTACATGATGGTATTAAAGATGTCAAAGTCCATGCATTTTTAAGTCGTCAATGTTACTAGGTAAAAATACGAACTTCGAGCACTCTTGATTTTTAGTTTAACAGGGAATATCGAATCCGAGTTGTGGAAAAAGAATAGTAAAAGAAAGGGATCTTTCGGTGGGTGCGAAACATTTTGGACCTGTCACCCTTAGGTCTCAAACCGTCGGATTAGCACGAAAACGTCATGACCGCATGTTCTATTATCAAAATTCAAAATCAAATAAAACGAAGTCGTTTCGACAGAGGGTTTTAGGAATTTCCTTCTCGGAGATTAAAGAAAGCATCTAGAAATAAAACAGAAAGCAAAATTATGGCGTTCGCTTTCAGGCCCTTGTTCCTTTCTGGAACTCGGGTTTCCACCAATCCGATAACCCAAATTCCGTCATTTAGTACCAGAAGCTCCGTACTATTGCCGTGCCATTTTTCATCATCCTTCACTTCAACGCACACTCAGCTAGCATTTGAACCATTTTCTAAACAAGGTAATAAATTTCATTTTGCTCTGCAGTCGTCTAATGGTGACGATAATCACGGTGGTTGGAACAACAACAACAACAACAACAACAATAATCCTTTTGGTTTTTGGTGGTGGCAAGAGGGAAATGATTCTTCAGGGTCTTTTTACCCCCTTCTCTTATTTTTATCATCGCTTTTGTTTTGTTTCTGTCACCTCCAATTAGCCACATCATTTGCAAAAACTACAACTTCTCAAGATGAGGACGACTACGATCCCGTTTGGGAAGTCAAGGGAAGCAAGTGGACCAGGCTCATCCCTGATTTTTCAAAGGATGCATTTGTTGTTGCAACTGGAAATGCTAACGTTGCTTCATTATCATCTTTGTTATCTGTCAGCAATTTATGGTCTCACTGCAAAAACCTCTTTACGAAACTTATGCTACCTGAAGGTTTTCCCGAAAGTGTTACCAGGGATTACTTGGACTACTCTCTTTGGCGAGGAGTTCAGGGCGTTGCCAGCCAAATTAGTGGTGTCCTCGCTACCCAGGTATTCTATTCTATTTAAGATAACAGCCCCGTTTGAGACTTTCTTCTCACGGTTAATAGTCACTTTTATTTTCCCCTTCAATGCGTGAGATAGGCGTTGCTTTATGCGGTTGGATTGGGTAAAGGAGCTATTCCGACTGCAGCTGCCATTAATTGGGTACTTAAAGATGGAATTGGGTATCTGAGCAAAATTATGTTGTCCAATTTTGGAAGGCATTTCGATGTTAATCCCAAAGGTTGGAGATTGTTTGCTGATCTTTTGGAGAATGCTGCGTTTGGATTAGAGATGTTAACTCCTGTTTTTCCGCACCTTTTTGTTATCATTGGGGCTGCTGCAGGTGCTGGACGCTCAGCAGCTTCTCTCATTCAGGTAACACTAAGTGTTATTGTTGTGACTTCTAATATGCCTATGGTCGGATTTTTATGTCTAAGTTACAAAATTTGTTATAAAAAAGGACTAGTTCCTGAGAATTGCATGTTATGATCTTGTTGCAAAATAAAACAAAATTAGGCGGCTATAATTGGGCAAATTTCCTAATGAGTTCATTTAATCAGGTGGTTTAGGCGTATGATGCCCAATGTCTAGCTATTATGGATGAGAGCCCTTGTGTTCTTATTCTTCAGTTTATATAGATAAGGAAATTGGATAATATATTGCTAAAGCAAATTAACATAAGCTTCAAATGAAAATGACAGATTTCACTTCTTACTGTCTATTAATTTCATTTTAATCCTAGTTTCAGGCTTATTTTTTCCCAGATGCTGTTATATTTTGATAGGCATTTGTCATTGTAACAAGTATGTTGTCTTGTTTGCATTTGTTGATCAATAAGAGTCAACATGAACGATGCTTATGATGGAGTTGTTTATGTTCATTATATTCTAAAACTGAAATTCGGTTCATTTTTGTCTGCTTTTTGAAGAATTCCGTCTTTCTGAAACTGTTATGGTGTCTCGCTGTTCCCTTTCATTCATTGACCTTATAAATAATGTATATTTACTGAAAGCTGACAGTCATCAACTCACAGGCTGCAACAAGGAGCTGCTTTTATGCTGGTTTTGCTGCTCGGAGGAACTTTGCTGAGGTGAAATGTAGTTCCACTTGTCATTTATCAGCTAAATTCTAAACGTTTGCTTTACTAGTATATCTTTTCTGAAAGGAATTATTAATTTTAGGTAATTGCTAAGGGTGAAGCTCAGGGAATGGTAAGCAAGGCTATTGGTATCGTGCTGGGTATAGCACTGGGAAACCAAATAGGCTCATCTACACCTCTTGCTCTTGCTTCCTTCAGTGTTGTGACATGGATTCACATGTTCTGTAATCTGAAGTCATATCAGTCCATTGAACTAAGGACTTTAAATCCCTACCGTGCAAGTAAGTCTCCACTTTTGTTCTTTTGTTGTTTCTTCTGCTGTTTATGGAAGAAGTGATGTAGTAATGACTATCATAGCTATTTAAGTTCCAGGCTGGTTTGACTTTGTGAAAACTGACCCGAACTGCACTTTTTATCAACTTGGACTGTATCTACCACGAACACACTTTACTGCTCCAAGGGGATATCTTTTCGACTTTGGTTTTCTTAACCACTAAGAATTGTACGAATAACATAGTAAAATCAATAGTATAAATCGTCAAGCTTATCATCATTTCATGATGGAGATTTTTTCTACACTAATATATTACTGTTACAACAGGTTTGGTTTTCAGTGAATATCTCCTTAGTGGCCAAGCTCCTCCTGTCAAAGAGGTCAATGATGAGGAGCCACTTTTTCCAGCTTTGCACTTTCTTAACAGAAAGTCTGTAGAGAAAGTAAGTTACTTTCTATTTGACTTCCCCTATTATTAGTGGTTCAATGATGGAGAAAACAAAATTATGGATGGAAAATAATCCATAAGATTGGAAAGTTACATGTTTTAATCCCATAGAGAAACTGACAAATTCAACAGCATTGATTCACTCGACTTGCCTGGTGAATCCTTCATTACCTTTCTTATTAGGTGAAAGTCTTGCATATCTTTGTTAAAATTAATGAATAGGCAGTTATTATGTTTTTGCAAGTTTTACTTAATTGGTAAAGAAAGAAATAGCATATCAAAGTCTTGTGTAAGATTGGTCCAAACAATTATGATGTTGAGTAGTGATTTAGCGACTTTGGTAGCAAGGAGGGGAGGAGGGAAGGAGAATGAGAGAAGTGTAGATTTGAGAATTGACAAACCTGAAGAAAGCTAATGCTAGCTTTGATTTCAGGGTGATTTAAATTTTTTGTTCCTAATTCACTTGTGAGAACATCATGTTGGAGCAATCTCTTAAAGTGATAGTATATTTGCATCTGGTTAAGAGATTAAAAATTGCAAAAAGATCCATCTTGCTGTGTCAGAGTTTAGAAAATGGACCTAATAACAATGCATACATATAGCTTGTGTTGTAGTTGTTCTAGCTTTGAGGTCATCCGTGTGCAGATGCATCAATACTGCTGCTTGTTTATAAATTCAGGTCTTTGATTCTTGCCAGTTTCTTGATGCCAGGCAGGCGCCTGGCCCATGGATTCGCCACAAGGTGTGATTAAAATACAAACCCACTCATCTAAATATCCTTCTTATTCCTGTATTGGAAGTTTGGGAAATGAATCACACCAGGGTATTTATCTAATCTTATAATGCCTAAATCTATACTGTGACATTCAACTAGTCTGTCATTAGGGATGGGGTTTATGTTGTTTTGAAATTAGACTATTCTGACTAGTGAGACAGCGTATAATAATTACAGTCATCTGTAAATTAGTTGTAGTATTAACTGTTAAATATAAATCTGATTAGTGAATATCCATTTTTCAGTCACAATTGGTTGTTCTATCTTCGGAAGCAAAGAATGCTGCTGCTGAGATTGAGTTTCGGCTGCAGATTGGATCGAAGCTCAGTGATGTTGTCAAAAACAGGGAGGATGCTCTTGCATTATTTGATTTATATAAAAACGAAGGCTACATTTTGACTGAGCATGGCGGAAAATTCTGCGTAAATAGCTTCCCCTTGGCTTCTCTTTGTGCCTTTAAATTTGATTTTCTTTTTTTTTATTTTTTCTTATTGCTGGATGTCACGATCTAAGTTAAACCCCCTCGATTGATGTTTTACCATCAGAAATAAGAAAACCTAAGTGCTTCATTCTAGGAGAAGTCTAACTCTAATTTGTCCAGATGAGTAGTATGCTTGCATGAATAATCCACTTTTCAGAACTAAACAAGTAAATTCTTCCACGAGGGAAATGTCTAGTGCATGATGTTTATGTTGGGTGTTATTGGATGGCAAAGACATTGGATGGCAAAGACATATGTATTGCCATGATTAGAAAGTATGTTTCCCTTTAAACTCTTCTAGTTTATTTGTTTTTGATTCTTTATGGTGTAAGAAAGGAGAAAAATATTAAGCAGTGAATGCCGAGGTCTAACTTAGAAAGTTTGTTAATCTTGAATTGCAAGAATGAATTGACATGGAACGATGTTGACATTTGTCCTTTCTTTGCCCCATTCTAGAGGCATGTGGTTAAAGGTGAAAACTTAATGTACAAAATTGTTTTTGATGTTTTAGTACAATTACTGGCTTTGATCAGGTTGTGCTCAAAGAAAGTGCTTTACCCCAAGACATGCTGAAGTCGTTGTTCCAAGTCAGTTATCTTTACTGGTTGGAAAGAAATGCGGGAATAGTAGCAAGAAGTGCCTCTACTGACTGCAAACCAGGTGGAAGGCTACAAATATCTCTAGAGTATGTGCAAAGGGAATTCAACCATGTCAAGATTGACAGTACATCAGTGGGTTGGGTTACTGATGGACTCATTGCAAGGCCTTTACCAAATAGGATTCGTCCTGGTTATGTAGAGACTTCGACAGCAAGCTAATATGACCTTTTTTTAATTGTTTGGTAATGAATTGTTTGTCTTTGGATGAGCTAGCAAATGAAAAACAACATACTTAGGAGATCGTGATCAAACTCTCTGAAATGTTGACATGTGTCTTTGTTAAACTAGACATTCTTTGGTGTAAATGTTTTATAGGCAGAAAAGTTTGATTAATAGAACAGCTGGGTAATGATATGTAACAAGTAAAAGCAGAGCGATTGACCCTCCATTCATCCATAATGGAAAGGTAGTCTGACCACTCCAGCAGATGGTAACAAATGGACAGCAGAAACCAGTAAGTTTTTGTTTTAGAAATTCTTTTTTGTTGAAGCAATGGTGAAATCGTTGAGAGCACTCTGTTGACAATAGTTATACCCATTGATTTTGTAAGAAGGTGCCCATATGAATACATAGTTGAATATTCTCTTTTCTCTGTGTGTGTATGTTTAGCTTGTTTCTTTTTGTTATACTTTTGCTTGTTTATCAACAACATTTTCCGTTAAATCAAAACTATCAACTCATTGCCTTAAACCACTCAATCTGAAAAAAAATTAAGGATAAGGAATGAGCCAATAAATTAATATTAGGACCAGACTATCCTATCCATACAAATTTTTATTACGAAAATAAATTTTCATAATGCAAATTAACTTATAAAAATATTTATTAATAAGCATATAATAATTTGTTATGGCATAAACATCATGAAAAATGGTTTACTTGAAACATTAAATCATATATATTGTATCAAAAGAACTCAACTGATGTAATATATTTATAATCTTATAATTGCTATCCCTAATTAAAATAGATTCTAATGTATTATGTTTACATAATATATGTTAATAAAATTTTATTAATAAAAATCAATCGTTTATTTCATGGATGCAATTATCCATTTAGAATTATTTATTTTGAGTTAAAAAAATCTTATTTTTTCCTTTTTAAATTAATTGGTCATCGCAAATTTTACATCAGTGTGTTATTAAATCAAAATAAATATTTGTATGTAAGAATTTTTCTTATGATTTATTGAGTAAGAATAATACTTATAAAAAGAATTAACCAAAAAAATAATTTAAATTATTAAAGCAAGTCATGCCTGATTTTATTATTTTGGATCGTATCAAAAATTTAACTTTATGTCACATAAGCACCTCTTTTCCAATTTCTCTCAGCCATAATCTCGTTTCTTTCTTTCTTTTTATGTTTTCTTTCTTTGTCTCTTTCTCAATTCTCGTTGTTCCATTGATCATACTCCAACAATTTCTAATTTGTGTACGCAAATACAATAAAACCTAAAAAAAAATCTCGTTTAAGTTATAAAATCCTCTAGTTTGAAGACAGATAAGTGCATTAAATTAATTTTTTATTTTTTTTTTAATTTTTAAAGCCTAACAGATATATGAATTAATAATTGATTAAATCCATAAAAGTTAATAATATTAAGATATATTTTATTTGATAATTTATATTTTTTTAATGAAGCTCATTCTCAAAATATGCATCTAATGTTATTTACTTCTTTTTTTTTTATACTTCAATTAAACTTAATTTCATTGTTAATTTTTGTAATACATATATTTAATATTTTTTCTTCATATTACAATAAGATGTAAATAATTTGAAGTTTAATAATAAAATTACTGATTAATTATAATAATTATCTTATATAATAATGAAATATCAAACTCTTTCACTTTATATAAAGAGATATATTTCTAAAATGATGTATATTAGTCCCTAGCAAAATTGCAGATAGAAATGATAAAATTAAATCAATAATAATAATAATATTAAAAATATAAACTTTTTGTACAAATTAGCATAATAATTAATATAATTAATTGTATTATTGTCATATAATTTTTTGTTTATTTTCATAAATTTTCTCTTATACGTATATATTGACATATATTTTATACTTCTACCAGAATAAGTAACAGATGGACCAAAATAAAATATATAATAAAATATTTTATATATATA
>JAWDEX010000022.1:59573-69901 GCA_035221805.1 Trichilia hirta
GAACAACATAGAATTTTGACCCTCCATGATACCAATTAGAATAAATATACATTGAAACCATATACACTAAAATTGCAAACAACAACAGGAACAAGAGAACCATGAAAACTCTCACCCACTTCCTGCATAAACCTGGGGTTCCACCAGACAATGCCTTTTCCTTTGAAAAACTTGATCCAGCATTTCCTCTTTGCAACAAATTAGGTTGTTTTGCATACCTATCATATCCAAGACCAAGATTACCCTCCTCTGAATCTAGAGGACGGTACGATGAAAAATCTTGAAGTGACAAGGAGAGGCGCAGATTGTTCGTCTGTGCAGAGTTAGAAAAACCAAAACGATGAGCAGAACTTGCCTCAGTTGACAATCCTGCTGACATATGTGGAGCTGTAGAAGACTGTGTTGCTGAAATACGACTTGATGCAGATGAGATTACTCCTGCAATTCTACTGAACACCATCTTGTACAGTAGAATGTTCCAGCAAAATTTTGATAGTTTATCATCACAATCCCTCTTAGCTGAACAATTGAAAATGGTTATGTGCCTCCGTTTACCATCACATTTGCATTACTTCATTCCAAGGTGCTAAGACAAGGAAAATGAAGCCTGTATATGTTTCAAATTTTCATGAATAATGGTTGTGATCAATTGTACAGAGAGTCTAGTCTAGGGATGATGATTCAATATAATGTATCTACTTCCACAAATCCTGCAGGCAAAAGATTCCATGACAGAATCTGATCAGTCGGTTAGGAGAAAAAAAATATCTGATCATGCCAACAGGTAGATTACTGTTAAAAACAACCTTCATTACAGAAAAGTCAGAAAATTACGATACCAAGTTTGAAGCAACAGCAGTACTGCACGGAGAAATAAATTAACAGATGTTGATGTGTTAAAACTTGCATTTTTTGTCTCAATCATACCTTCGTTTTAACATAAATCGAAAGAAACTCGAAGAAAACCACTCGAGGAGTAGGACAACAAAAGAAATGATTTGGATCATGGGTTGTTTTTGCTTTCTGATGCTGGATTCATTTCATGGACTTGCAATAAGAAACGCATTCATATATCAATAACAACATTTAAAAAGTCGAGCGACGATATTGTGATCTGTACATATAGAGATAAGCAAAATGCGAGCGAGCAGTTCACAAAAAATGATAATAATAACCAAATCCCGCCAATCCATAATCCAGAAGAAGAAGAAAAGCATATCAATTTATAATCAAGAGAAACATGAAAACTACGAAAAAGAAAAAGGAATTTAGGGTTGGAAAAAGAAATACTTACACTAACAATTAAGAGAAGCAGTTGTTTGTATAAAACATTAGTGAAGTGATTTTCTGCGGTTTGGTTTCTACCCTGTCCTCACAGAGATTTGATTTGATTTGTTTTGTTGACATTTCAGATCCAACGAAATCGAGGAGAGACTCGGACAGGGTCCGCCTCAACTACAACTTGTGTTATATTGTCCCATAAATTCCGATGTCGTGTCTTCTCCAAGTTACCTTCCTATTGTTTATGAATTTTTTTGTATGTGCCTACGTGTTGTATTTGTGGTTCCTCAGTTGGATCATACATTACCCTATCCCCAACGGGCCGACAAATAGAATTTGGATTCGATCCAATTCTGCTTTGGAGATCCGACCCAACCTGTCTTCTCTCGAATCCATAACAATACAACTAAGAGTGAACTCCTTTCAACTAGACTCTGTGCGTTTAAAGTTTTTAGTTTTGATGGTTGTTTTTATTTGTCAATATCATATTTTATAGGACGAGATACAGGAAAAAATATATCTTTCAATGGCTTGCATTGAAGTCTTCAGCATATTACTGATTCAGCCCATGAAAATTTTAAGGCTTTCCACTTTTCTATATATATATACATGCTTTAAGTGGTCACTAAATACATCCATTGGACAAGAAAGCAAGGTCATCTAGATTATCGTATTTCTATCTGGGATGATTCTTAAAATCTTGGGCGAGGAATAGGTCAAAGAGTTTATATAAGAAAATGATAGTCCATCACTCTCTCTGGCTTGTCCGAGAGAATTAATAGATTTGGTTGGTGAAGAAGACGCACGAAGAAATGCAAATTTCTCCCAATAAAAGGCAACCCACCTACAGACATCACAGATACAGATCATTATTTTTGCTAAATTTCTAGATTTTGAGAAGAAAACTTGTCCTCTCCATTAGGGAGTCCTCTTAATTGAAGCATCTTTGTCAATGAGAGGTTCAGTGGCCCGAGTAACATGTGCAACGATCACTGAAGCAGCTTGCGTTTCTGTATAGGATGCCCAAGTGACCATATAAAGACCCGCAATAATAAGACCACCTCCTAGAACACTGTCCAAATGTGAAAAATGAGAGGTAAGCTTTGGTGCTAAAAGCTCAAGACAAAACAAATTGAATTCAAGCAGCAAGTGAAGGACAGATAAGAGTAGAACCGTCCCAAAAAAATAGGGCTTCCAAGGAAAATCGTTGACAGAATGGCGGATGCTACAGGCTGAATTGGATTGTAGAGTGCAACCAAAGTCGGGCCCAATATCTTATTGGACCATGTCAGGAGTCCATAATTGATGGCAGATGCAACAGTTCCCTAGAAAAGCATGCATAGAGAACCTTTTTTAAGCATTCCTTCATGTTTAATATAAAGAAAAGAGAGGATGGCATAATGGGAAGCGACCAATCAACTTCTGAAAGCTAAATGTGCTTGTAACTGAAAATGGGACTAAATTGATTGCTGTAACTTCACATAATGTGTCTATAACATCTGGAAACTTACTGCATATATGACTGCCAATAATTCAGACTGCGTCAAACTCCATTCTGTTGACTCGGTGGTCATGAAGAATGATGTTATGACGATTAATGCAGCACCAAAAAAGTATGAACATGTTATAAAAGAAAGAGTGGCAGGATATTTCCTTAGAACTGAAACCTGGAAATTTTATCACAAGAAATTAAACGTCAGAGTGTAACCTTCGTTGAGATAAAGAAGTGTAAAAATTATGATGAAATAGCTTGAGCAGAAGCTTTACAAGACTGTAGAGAATTCAGTAGTAATTCAATTACAAAAAATGCATATACGTAAAGGAATAGGAATTAAGGGGACCAAAATAATAAGTTCTCATCTAAACTTCAGTAAAGTTATCCAGTAAAACACGGTTAAAGTGCATGCCATAGCTTCTTTCAGAAACTGAAAAAGTAACTAGTTGTGAGTGGGACAAGGACATACAAAACCATTCGTCGTATAAAATCAATGTATCTGCTTCAAAATAGTCCACTGGGGGTCAAAACTGAGAAACAAAAAGAAAGAATTGAGGACAAGCATAGCAACAGAAGCCAATAGACAAATAAATTTGTATGCTCTCAAGAGATGCCAAACAAAACATTTTAGACAACATGGAAATACATTGGACAAACACGTACTGTGGAAATCTACTCAAAATTTTGCTCTATTTGATTCCCAATTAATATTTCCCTTTCCACTGGAATTACTTCAAGAATAATCTTCTCTTCTTCGACTTGAACGAGTAGAACCATGTCCATCATATTTTCTTTGAAAATAAATTGTAGCTTCCCTTTACCAGACAAAAACACATTGGACATTATCACGAAAATAATTTGCTTGATTTCAACTTCAATTGGCAAAACCATTTCAATCACGTCATCTCAGAGAGCAGATGGCGTGACATTGACTTCAAATTCAAATTCAAACTCAAACTCAAATTCAAATTTCTTATCTTTAATCACCATAGAATCTTCAAGTACAACATTTCCTTTCATAAATGAGACTTGAATCTCATAACAGCAAAAGAATGTCATCCTTCCACGTTAGAATCCACCATATGCCAATCCTTTTAGGCGCCATGTCTGAAAATTACATGCCTCCCACTATAGTGTGTTAAAACCAATGGAAAGTCTTCTTAAGATAAGACAGGTTCTTATGTAGATGATCTATGACATTGAAGCAAATACTGAAATACATGGCAGTAAATGAGATAATGACACATTTTAGCAAACACAAAAAACGCGGAAAAAGCATTATCTATCCAAAAAATCTTTTTCTCATCTAATATCGGTATTTTAACTTCAAAAACACAATTTTAGTTTTCATCCAGAACTAAAATATGTAGTCCGGTACCTGAATGGCTAGAAAAGCAGCCATGCATATATTATTCCCTATCAAGCATAAAACTCCAAGGTGCCAATGATCAAAATCCAAAAAACTAGATGTGAGCCATCCAGTAGGCTCTGTTTGATCCGTTGCACTTATTTTACTTTGTGCTACAAAGTCTTCTTCACTGTATCCAAACAAAGCAGGGCCACGGACTAGAACCATTAATATGGCACCAGAAACACAGATGATGGTACCTCCAACCTTAGTTTGACCTTCAGTTGTGTACAAATTCAGTCTTTCTGTACTGCATGGCCAAATTGATATATGATAGTGAATAAGCAACATCCGACATGATACACTTATTAGGATATAAAACAGGATAATCTTTTATATCAAGGACAGGTAGAAATTTCTCACTCACCCCATCATTACAGCCAATAGAAATGTAAATACTGGAAGCGATGGTTGCATGGCAGAAGCATAAGTAGGATTGGTGTTGTTAAGACCAATTAGAAATAAAAGCTGGTTCCCATAGATCCTAATAAAATGCATTGATTTAGCTGGATAAACAGATCCCTCTTTCAATAGGATGTTAGGAAGCTATGAGCAATCCAATAACAATGTATCTTTACAAAAGAACGACTTACCCAGTTAACCCAAGAAAGAAGAATGATATCAGTAGATGCCTTGTCATAGGCGGACGGATTCTTCTACAAAGATGAAACAAGAAAAATTTCAATATGCCAACTTTATCCATCATAAGCTGCACATAAAAGGTCAAAAAATACGTTTATAGACTAATTAAGTAGCAGGATCCATTTTCACAGCAAAATCTACACGAAGGGGTACAAGCTTAGGCATGCAGAAAGATACAGAAGAATAGAAGCTTGAACAATGAATTAGATGTCACCCTCGTCTACGTATATTAAACAAACAAAAAGGATAAAGCTGCAGCGCTAATTACATTTCTCTATTTCGGGGTATTAACCAAAAAAAACTCAAAAAAACATTAGTGCAGCTGTGAGAGTCATATAATTATAAGTGCAGATATGCAACGATGGAGCTCCATATAAAACACGGAATAGAACTGTTGAACAAGAACCTTCGCTTAGATGCATGGAGTTGGTAATAAGTGCCAAATTCAGCTTTCCTTCAATAATAAGACATGGGTCACACTTAAATGATCACTTTTTCACTTTCCCTATTCTATTACAAAATGAAAGAACATAATATAAGAAAAATCTGAACACTGACACTCAAGTTGCGAACTTTTTACTGTTAAAACCCGAACCTTGATTAATTTACTCAATAGTCTCAGTCATAGAAATGCACAAGCCAGTCGAAGCTCGCAAAATGAAAAATTGGAAATTGAAAACTGCATAATATAAAACTGTGCAAATTAAATAGGGAAGTACTTTTCACGAACATAGGCAATGGAGGCAAGAATGGAGACAGCAAGAAGATCATGATAAACACAGAAGACGAGCTGGTTGACTCCAACAATGAGGGCTACTTTCGTAATTACATAATATCCTCCGGTGAACAACTGCACCAAAACAGCGCGACGTGCGCTTTCCATACCTCTCTCTCCATTGTTGCTGTTGCCGCTTCTGCTTTCACGGTTGCTGCTGCTGCCACCAAGGTCCTACAGAGAGGCTTTCTGCCCGTTTAATGGATTTGACTGTGGTCAAATAGTAAGAAAGAACATTATGTGGGTGCGAGCTTCAGTTACAAGAAATCAAAGTCAAAGGTAATCAGTTATTGTGATGCTAGACAGCTTTCAATCTGATTTGACGTTTCTGTTGTGATTTTTTCTTGTTAATCCAAGTTTCATTAGCTAAACAAAACGTGCAAGTAAATGTTTTGAATTCATTGTCTTATATTTTTTTTTATTGGATATCATACCAGATACCACATTCAAAAAAAATTAAAAATTAAAAGAAGCCCAGCTATATTTTCTGAAATGTCGTACACTTCCAACCATTAAAGAAATTCACGTACAAGGATGTGTTGATCTCGTATATTATGGCCTAAGCACATTGTCACTTTTCAATATGAAATTTTTTAGTATTTAATATAATTGTCAATGCTCTTATCTATATGTTTAACCATAACAAAAATCCAAAAATCACAGTTCCTATATATAAAGAAGATAAAGGAAAGAAGAAACGGAGTTGATAGGAGGCAGATTTGTTGTCCTTGTTATTTTGCGTTGATGATTTTTGATGTGGATATGCACTAGGTTGAAGTAGCAAATGATGTGGACCTCAAGTGTCATTTCTTCCTTGCATGGCTCTACACCCAACTTGACTGATTTTTCTTGTATCCACACCTGTTTAGCCTACTTTTTCTTCATTGCTTTTGCATTGATTTAGAAAATTGTTTGATGCCTTGTGGATACGGTTGCATATTGGAAATGGCACTGAGGAATCGGGTGTTAGTTATCTAGTCTTCTCCAATATAGTTCCATGTTTCTTATCTTTTGATTCTCAAATTAATATTTCCTTTTCACTTCAATGATACTGGAAAAACATTTTCACATGGTTTGCTCAATTCTACTGGAAATTCCCACGAGCGTCTCACTTGCTTTTGACCAGAACATCAGTGTGAAAAGAATAATTTGTTCTTCTCTTCTTAAATCACTTCATCTATAGTAAAAGTAATAATTAAACAGAAAAAAAGTGAAAAGAATCATAATGGTTCTTTATTCTCTTCTTTTGAATCACTCTCAGATGCTTTCTAGATCGTCCATTTTTCATACCATTTTCTTTTTTCTTTGTAGTTATAATTGCAGGAAACTGTTAAACTAAAGTAACTTTTGGTTTGTGGTGAATAATTGCCCCACGAAGGTCCAGAATTCAGCTCTGTAAAGGCTTAGTGGGCTTCAACGTCTGGTTCTTATCATTTATCTTTCATCTTTCGAGCAATGAGAAATGCATTTGCCCTTCTCTTTTTGTTATATAGAGTAGTCATTTTGCTCAGAATGCTAAAATTTTATTCTGAAATTTAGCATGTATTATCTAAACTATTAACAAAATGGCTAATACATCAACTTACAAGCAAGTTGATCAAAGTCTCACATGGTTCTCATCGAAACCTAACATTATTCCTCGGTTGAAGAAGGAGAAAACTCTTCAATATTCATGTTTGATGGATTACCGACCTATCTTAGATTTACCTCAACCGCACTCTACGTAGTGCCATATAAGCAACCAATCGATAGCCTACCAACATCAGGGCCATAATACTTACATCTTTCCACAAATGGTTCAAACCCATGGATTTAACTGCAGGAAAATCTCCAACCCGGCAAAAAACTCCCTTTGAGCACTCATAGTAATCGTCTTCATTGTATTGAACTCCGAGTAGAAGCTTGTAACAGTAGTAGCTGTAGCTCAAATACTTTAGCCAGATTATGAAGGATGGGATTTGTTGAACATAGTATCCTCCAGCCATTAAGAAAACAAGAGTTGTAACAGACGCTAAAGTTGTTGCCTGTTTTACATCCATAAGAATAGCTCCAATGGCTAAACCAAGACTTTGAGCAACTACGACTGAGTAAAGAACGACTAGTAAGGATAGGATAAAGGTAACAGGATCAGGTTTAAGGCCACCCATCCAATATATTATGAAGACAAATGCAGTTGGAAGTGCAAGTTCCAGTGGCAGGTCTCCAAATGTTCTGGCTAAGAAGTAAGAGGAAAGCCGATACATTCCAGATGACCGTTCCTTTATTAGCATAGTTCTTTCTTGGGGAAATGTAAAAACTGCATTGTACAGAGGATAGAAGCCCCAGAACACGGAGAAGAAAAAGAGCAATGCGATCTGCATCCAAAAGGAAAGCCTCATTTAATGATCTATTAGAAATCGATAGTAAAGAGTTAGTTTAGTGTACTTTAATCTTGTTTGCATTGTTTCATATATTGATCCAAGTATTGAATAAATTATCAAAAACTTTATATCTGGAAAATTTATTGTTAAAATCAGTCAGATTTGAAACGTTGGTATGACTAGTGCCCGCCTTTTAGTTTTTAAGCTAATGTGCCTTTCATCTACCAGTTGATAAACAAGGAAGAAATTCTCACTTGGTCTTGAATACGAGATGTTGGTGTGTGCCACCATAGGAGTCCGCCAAGTACAGCAACGCTGATGACTTGGAAAATTCTAAGCTTGTTGAAAGCTTCATATCTCCTCTCCTTCACCCCTCTTTGAAGCAGTACTGTGAATTGATGCCACCAGCTTGCGCACCAGTGCTTTGCTTTCCTGTCATTTCCTGCATCATTTCAGAGTCGGAACTTCCAATCAGCTGAAAACTAGAAAAAAATTAGAAGTAGGGAGACATTTTAACTTAAAAGGTGATTGGAGCAGAGGTAAAGAGAGAAGAGAATTACTTGCAGAAGCATTTTTTTTAGAAGTACAGTAGTTGGCTTCCGAGTTCTGAAGCTCAGTTTTTAATTTTGTAGATATGTTCTTCTGATAAGCAGATTTGAGAGCTTCCCTCACCAACTTTTGATCTTGCTCAGTGACCTCACCTTGCTCGGTAGAGTTCTTGAAATCAGGATTTATTCCTGCAATATTTAGAGTTTGCAATAAATGTCATGTAATTGTTTCTTTCTCTGTTTTGATTAGTTAAAAGACAACGCATTAAACGAGTTATACATCAATATCCAAAGGATGAACTACAAATTTAAACAGAAAATCACTTGGCCGCCCACCTGTACTCGACATAACATGTAGAAAAGTCTTCTTGGTCAAATATGAAGATGACACCTGAGTTTCCAATAATGCGTAAAGCAAACTCAAAACGAGAAATTTATGTTTAGTGGGGTCTCATTATATTCCATTTAAATAATGGTACAAGCACCCATGTCAGTAGGCCAACAGATATCCTCGTCTCATGTGAAAAGAAACAAATACGTTCCAAGAAATGATTGAGCTAACAAGGAAACCTTCCCCTCACCACATATAAACCTCAGTAAATAAACAAATTAAAGAGAGAAGTGGGATAAAAGTTAGAAATTACCATTGGCAAGATCAAGTAAGAGATCAGCAGGATTGACAGTCATGGATGAAGAAAAACCAATGGAGGAAAAGTATTCCAAAGCTGTAGATGCAGGACCGTTATAAATGGGGCAACCTCCAGAGAGCAAAACTACTTTATCAAACATGTGGTAGAGCCTGCTCGATGGCTGGTGAATGGTGGTGACAATGGTTCGACCACCATTTGCAAGTCGTTTGATCGTTGTCAGGATTCTTTGAGCTGTGGTTGAATCCAACCCTGAAGTTGGCTCATCTAGTAACAATAAGCATGGGTTGATTAGCATTTCTTGAGCTATGCTAACTCTCTTCTTCTCTCCTCCCGATATTCCTCTCACCAATGGCCCTCCTATCATACTATTCCGGCAACAAGTCAATCCCAGCTCCGTGATGACGTGCTCTACGTGCCGAACTTTTTCATTGTTTGGTAAGTTGCAGGGCAGCCTCAGCAGTGCAGTGAATAGTAGTGTTTCAGTTACAGTGAGATGTGGGTATAAAATGTCATTCTGTGCAACAAATCCCGTTCTTCTCTTTATGGAGCCAGAAAAGGGCTGGCAATTGTACGTGATTTTTCCGGTTAACTTGCCGTTAAGACGACCTCCAAGAGCACTAAGAAGAGTGGTTTTGCCACTTCCTGATGGACCAAGCATAGCCAGTATTTCTCCTGGACAAACCATTCCTGTTATTCCATTCAGTATAGTCTTCTCTTTGGAGGCCCATGTTCCACCCCAGCAAAATCCTCCCCGCTGTTCCAATTTCACTTTGTACTCCACATCCTCAAACTACAGATAGTTAGAAACACAGATCAAAAAACGTGCCATAAGTTAGCTAGGATACTTACGTTAAAATGATTATATACACACGCGCACACATAACTGAGCTGCTTCATTATATATCATAAAGAGAATTATAAGAGACCTTAAGAGTTATAGGAGACATGATGAGCTCGTGAACAGACGGTTGTGATTTGGGTTGTACAGGAAATTCAAAGACAGGCTTGTTCTGGGATTCAC
The DNA here is from genome assembly GCA_035221805.1 of Trichilia hirta. NCBI lineage: Eukaryota > Viridiplantae > Streptophyta > Magnoliopsida > Sapindales > Meliaceae > Trichilia > Trichilia hirta. The sequence continues at coordinate 69,754 of JAWDEX010000022.1, forward strand.
TCGGAGCTTCCGCTGGAGTATGGCAGCCATTTTCTAGCTTTGATGCTATACTGTTTGATACTACTCCGGTTTGGGGGGTCATGGCTAAAAACTGAAATTACCAAAAGTTTTCGAGTGGCAAGCGTGGTATTTGCTTGTGAAATTCTTG
>JAWDEX010000022.1:86636-97093 GCA_035221805.1 Trichilia hirta
TAGAGTGTTATATAGAGAGAGAAATCACGGATTAAGATAGATATATATATTCTCTCTCTCTCTCTCTCTCTCTCTCTCTATATATATATATATATATATATATATGGTGTGATTATCATGTCGTATCATGCATTGTCCACTGAGAAAATCTTCCTTCCACTCTTATGCACACAAAATTATACGCGTGAAAGTTTAGAACTTTATGGGGTTCCATCAATATGATTTCATCTACAGTCCAATTAATTGTCGTGTGGAAGTGGAAGGCTGACTGGCCAACTGCTTACTTTGCTTTAATTAGATTGCATACTTAATTAGATTATCCTCATCAACTGCATTATAATTAATGTCAAAAAAGTTAACCAGATTGAATTATTAAACAATGATGATATACGAGACTTTGGGAATTGTAAATTTCTTTTAATTAATTAATGACAATTTGTAATGCTTGAGTTTAGTTGCATGCCCACACTTAAGATTAGTTAAACAGATGGAAAGTTGAAGAACAGGACGAAAAAAAAAAAGCCCTTTCAAGTCTAAAACAACATCACTGAAAAGATGTATAGGTTGGTTATATATATAAATTATATGCATTCTATTTCAAATTTCCTCCAGATGCAACTTATAATAAGTTTGATTACCTAAATCAACCATTAAAGTTGAACGGGGAAACAGAAATAGGACAATCAAAGAAATGGGTCATAAAATCATTTGATATACAAATAAAAGTGGGAGTCTTATCTCCAAAAAGTACTGATTCGAAATGATAGCCATGTATATGATGTCACATTCATCCATAGCTAGTCTAGCTCTAGCCATTTTAATCCTCATAAAAGATAGAGAACAGACCTAGTTAACACAGTTTCTGAGCCATGTATGATGGACATGGACGCGTATATAGAATAGAGGTAGTCTTAATCGAAGGATCAGTCTCTTTTTTTTTTTATAGATGATGATATAGTGAGTATGATTCAATTACATTACAGTATTAGACAGCCATATGATTGATTCCAAACCCCCATGTCATCAGTAGTACTGCAAATATGCCCATATACTATTGTCAAGAGAGAGAGAAAGAGAATCAATCATAGAGTATATATATAATGAATCTGAGTTAGTGGAGATGACGTGGAGAAGGAGAAAAACATGTAAGCAATCAACTAGAAAGATATGTGTAATAAAAGATCAAATGCTAAAAGGAAGAAGCTATAGGCAGCTTGGTTTAGAAGATTATATGTGGAGAAGAGAGACAGAGATCCAGAGAAGAACCCACAAAACCCACGCGTGTACTTCTCTCTCTTCTCTCTTTGTATATTTTTTCATTCATTCTTTTGCTTTAACTGTACTCGCAACGCCACACCACACCACACCACACCCACTTCATCGTCTTCATCATCAACTCACTTTTTTTTTTTTTTTTTTCTTTTCTTTTATATGGGAATATTAAAATAATAACTAGAGAGAGAAAGAGAGATTGACCATCGTTATATATTATTGTTGAAGAGATTAATGATGATGTATCATGTATACATATGCATATAATTAAGAAGATTGGGGATGGATGTTTATTAGGTTCATTTAAATTGCTTGTGTAGTAAAATTAATGATCAAGGATCTATCAAGGAAGTTTATGAATTGATTAATTAAAGCAAATCGACATAATATTAATTATTTATGAAGCTAACTAGCTCATTCTTAGGTTGTTGAAAGTGAAGGAATATGATAATTATTGATTGAAATCATTATTTACTTGTGTGGTTCGAAATTAATTCCTTTTGTTATATAGATTATATAATGCAAGATAGAAAGCATGCGTATGGCTATTTAACTTTTTGATTCTCAATTTGTATTTTCATTCTCACATAAGCATGAGACATGATCACTACAAAAGCTTCTATTAAATTTCATTCGAATCATATATATGTCATCCCATATTAGTCATATAAATCCTTATATATTATTTATAATTAATTCAAGTTGGAAATTGAAGTTTAGTTTTGTCACCGTCTGAATTTGAATAATAACAAAAGGAATAAAATTTAGTGTTTCGTAAGTAATAAGTGATTTTGTACCCATCCACACATCACGACATAATATTTGTATAATTATAAATAGTTAATTTTAAATCTATTTTGAAGATTAAGAAAGCAAACTTACCAAAATATCTCTATATAAAATTTTTGCATGTGTTTAGGGTTTGGGATTATCATCACAATTTGGCTTTTTACTAATAATTAGCAGTATGTAACTAGAGATATAGATTGCTAGGTACAAATGAAAGATGGAAACTGCCCTTCATTTTTAAATTGCTTTAATTAACAGACAAGGAAATAAATAAATAAACTTTTATAATTAATTAATTAAATAAAGCCTTTTGTACATTGGTCGTGTGATCATCACGATATTCATTGTTGACAAAGTTCTACCAATGAAGATGTGCCTATATGGGCTAGCTAGGATCAAAATTAATCAGATGGTTTCAAGGATTTGGTTTAGATTTGTTTTACATTATGCTATAAATACAAAATTTTATACCCATTTTTTTTCTTACATAAATCAGTTTGGTATTTAATATAGCACGATTATATTGTCTCGTTTAGTTTATATTATTTATTTTATTTTTATTTTATAAATTTTATTTATTATTATAAAAATATTAAATATGTGACGATGATAATAACATTAATCATAAAATTAAGCTTGTATGATAACAACACTATCATATAAATTAGTATTATTAAATTTGTTTTGTATTTGGGAGTATACCCTTTTTTCTTATATTATTTGGCAAGAGAGATGATTAATGGAGAAATAATGGCAACGACAAAGATATCTCACAAAAGAAAGCAACTCCAAAGACACTATTTACATATATTTTAACAGCATACTTGAACTAAAAAATAATAAGGCCCCTTTGGTATGTACATCAATATATATAGATAATGGCTAGAATAGGAACAATGATCAAATTTGCGGCTCATGAGGAATTAGTGGGCACTCTCATCTCATCTTATTCTTATTGTATGCATACACAATCACATTAAATAATTACCTTTCTTTATTCAAAAGTTCTTTTACCATTTTATAATGTAGTTTGTTTGTTGGTACATTATTACACTTAGTTCAAAGAAGATTATTACATTTTAGTGCACACAAATGATTAGTTGAAAGAATTCGATATTTAATTGCCTCAATCTTCTTTTTCCCTTGATTTTTATTCCCTCTTTACTGTTTTATGCATTTCTTCATATTTTGGTGAGAGATTTTAGACTTTGATTGGGACAGTGGTGATTTCATTGTGCCTGAAAAGTAAAAATTAAAAATATTTAATATATTAATTTCTAATAAAATTTATATATATTTTAATATCAATATTTTAAATTTTAAATTTTTATCTTACAATAATTGTGGGTTAAAAGCTAATATACCAAAGTATCAAGAGAAGTTTTTATTATTAGTCATTGGTCACAACATGCTGAAAACTTATTATAGAATCAACAATAGGCTTGTAAATTAGTTTATACTAATAGAACTCTCTTATTTAATAATTTATCCTTCTACCCTTTTATTGACTCTATCATGATACATTTGATCAAAGATTGTTTAGTTATTTTATATATCATACCTTTAAAATTAAGATTTATAATTAATACGTAGGATTATACTATACCTCATCCTCTTTTAATTTTATTAAACTATTCAATTAATTTATCTTCACAATCTTGAATAGTTTTATTTCTTTCTCTTTAATTACATTGTAAAATAGAAAGTGACAAATTTATACTGCTGCAAATCACAGGGTGAGGCCGAGGGAAAGGATTATCTATAATTTTTTTAACTGAAATTAATATTTAAGAGTCTTTTAAATTCCTTTAAATATTCCTAAAAGATCTGATTTTGTGGATCGAAAATAATGCAAAATACTTATCAAATAAGTGGTTTTAGAAACTTCGCAGGGTGAATATAGTGTAAATCATCTTTGTAACACAAGCCCAGCTGATTGATTTGGAACGGTAGGAAATGATAACTACACACAAACTTATTGTGTATGTATAGAAAATGAGGCCGACCTTAGGCCTGTTTAGTACAGCCCAACGTTTGAAAATTACGCACAAATAAAAGGAGAAGAGAAGTGATCAAAGCAAGGCTCGGAGTTATTGAAGACGGGGACAGTGGAATTGGCGCCAAGTCCCTCGCGGAAGCTAAAGAAAGTGTTGGAATCAAGAACTGAAACTACAGATCTAGTAGCTTCTCTTAAAACACTCTCTACTTTCTACAATGAAAACACTCCTCAGGAGCGTCGCATCGCAACCTTAGATCCGCTATTGAAGATCGTTCGCTCTTCATCAATCAAGACTTCCTCCAAGCTTCACATTGCGCTCAACAAGTAATTCTAAATTATCTTCGTTTCTCTTTTGTTTAATTTTTTATGATTTTTTTAATTACAATTGTTTCTGTGCTTTTTAGGCTCTGGATCAAGTAGAGGATGAGGTTAATGCTCTAGAAGAATGCTGTGATAGGTGCACTTTTTGTTCAACATGTAAAATTTTGAACCATTTTCCATCATTTCTAATTTCAATCGTATTCATTTCTGATTCTAAGAAGCTGCAAATGCATATGAGCACGCGGATATTTGATTAAGATGAATTCTATAACTGAGTCAAGCATTCAAGACAAGGTAGTCACTGGAATTTATCTTGTGGTGTCTTGTGCAAATTTTCGCTGCCATTTGAGGTTGAAATTATAATCTGTAAATGCACAAATTTTTACTGATTTGAAGTTGCTGTAAATGCATATGGGTGCACGGATATTTTATACTATTTCTGTTTTCAAAATACGTGAGATATCTGATTGACGAGGATTGCATAACTGAGTCAAGCATTTAAGACACAGTTGTGGATGGAATTTATCTTATGGTGCCCGAATTGTATGTTCTGTCCTGGTTGGTGTTGTAGTGGAAAGAAAGGAGTTGTTAAATGTTTGGTACATCTTGTAACTTGATAGGATTGAGAAGGCATTGAACAGTTGTAATTCTACTGCTGGAACTATAATTGAAACAATGAGAGACTCAAAAGGGAACTTGAAGTGAATACACAATGACAACAGATTGTTTCATGTTTTCTTTGTGATTATCAGCTGTCTAACAAAGAGGTTTAATCTTAAATCTTGTGTTTTGAATTGATACATGCTGCTCAGTAGAATTGAACTTAAATTACAATGTTCATATTAATTTTAGTGTTTGTTGGCTTTGTAGATAAATGCACTGAGAGATGAGGAACTAAATGAAAATTTCTTTAAGGCGCTTTCTCATGTTCTAGAAAATCATGCCAACTGCAAAGTATTATTGAGGACACATCACCAGGTGAAGCCTCTCTTTCTCTTCCTGTTGTAGAAAACTACGCCAAATAAGGATTTCTAGAATTCAAATTTCTTGGCAAAGGAATTTAAGGTTTGGGATTTGATTGGATCTTCAAAAGAGACGAGTTTGATGGTGAAAACTTGAAGCATACTAAAGTAATGTTGTGAATTCTGACATAAACACTACCTATAAAAAGTAACTGGATTTCTATAAAATCCTGGAATTGTAAACTGAAAAATATGTGAAGATACTACAGAAACTAAAAACTTGCGTTTTGATAAAAGTCTAATTGAAGACCACATAACTCTTTAAAACTCAGTGGACTGTAAGAATACTGAAAATATTAGATTACTTATTTTGAAACTTGATCAGCAGTCCATAAAGACTTTGATAACTGTCAAGACACTTTGCCTTGGACCAAAAAGTCCTCTGGCTTTAAAATGATTGATATTCTGATGCCACATCAGATTCTCTCTCTGTAACTAGGATAGATCTACTTTTAGATATTGAACAACATATTTTTCTTCACAAAAAGTACATCCAAGTCATATCCAAGAGATTTCTGTTCTTATATGTGCCTTTTTCATCATTTTGATATAAAATTCACTCAAATAGCAATTTAAAGCAGTATATTGTATCCACCTCCTATTTGGTCTGCTCTCGTAAACTTTGTTTTTTGTATACTAAATTTCAAGTATTCGCTTTTGTCCCTATATCAAAAATTATTTTTTGTATTTATATACTAATTACAAACTGACTCCTATTAAAGATTTGCTATGTTTGTTTTGCTTCCTCCTATTTTCTATATTTTTTTGTTTGCTGACTGCTTGAAGGTAATTGTCATTCACTTGAGGACTCCATACAGCCTGCAGGTTTGGAGCTGATGGATATTATGGCTGTGTACCAAGAAGGAGCCTATGAATATGCCTCTGCAGGTAAATGTTTCTTACGATGGGTTTTCACACAATATAAAATACATACAGGCTTCTTAAATCTTAAGCTAGATTTACATTTGATATTTAGTATTTCGTATCTATTCTTTCAGGCCATCTCTGCTGCTGTGGTCTATTACTTTACAAGCTACCGATTTTCCAGATATCACTTTCTGTGATATTATTTTTTCTTTCCTTAAAAAATTTGTGATTGCTTAATCTAAACATTTTTTATTCAAAATTTATTTTACTCAGTTTTGCATCTGAATAGTTGTATAAGATACATTTCGTTGCTTTCTTCTAGGTGGGTTCAGTCAAAGTGCAGGAAACCGGGGAACACTGAGAATCCTGAATTTGGTGAGATCCTGAAAACAGTTGTTTGCTGCCTCAAGGAGAGGCCTGTTCTTTTCAAATATTGTGCAGAAGAGGTGATTCAATTAAATTCTGTGATCGGTAGTAATAACTGAGCCGTGGTACAAACATGCTGGTTTTTCTGGGAGTTTATATCACTTCAATGCTTGTACAGGTGGCTAATATGAGGCATAATGCATTATTTAGAAGATTTATAAGCGCTCTTACATGCGGAGGGCCTTGTAGACTGTCAAGACCAATAGAAGTGCATGCACATGATCCCTTACGATACGTAGGAGGTATGTTGGGGTGGTTACGTCAGGTGTGATGATGCAGAGACCTGTTTGGTTGGATTTAACTTATGGTCTTCTGACATTGCTGAATACTTTCAACATGTGTAGTTAATTAAATATTTTCATCAAATGTTACTTGCTAAGCAGGCACTGGCATCTGAACAGGAGCTTGTCCTTGGGTCACTTGATCCAGATGCAGTGTTAGATACTGGGTTAACTGCCAGCCTATTCTCCAACAGTGAGAATGATTCTGGAAAGCCAGATCCAGACCTTATGTTTGTTCTGGATAGAATTTTTAATGGCCTTTGCCGCCCATTTAAAGTGAGAGTTGAACAAGTTTTGCAGTGTCAACCTTGTCTTATAATTGCATATAAACTCAGTAATACCCTGGAGTTTTACAGCTATACTGTGAATCTAATGCTATTCCTTTTGTTTTCTAACCTTTTTCTCCAATACTATGTATCCCTTGACTGTTTTGATGTTTATATGTAGATATCAGATTTACTTGGGGGAGAAACATCTCTATGTTATGCTCTTTGGGTGCTCAAGGATGCTGCTCAGAAAACATTTTTTGCCATTCTGGAAAGTAAAAGAGAAAAAATTTTATGGTATCCTCCCCTTGTTACTGTTGATCTTTCTCCTGAGAGATGGAGTCTCTGTACTGCTTGAATAATTGAGACCCATGACAGTATGATGGTTCCTGCTTCAGGAAAAACACCTACTTTTGATCTAGCCATATCGGCATTGCTTGATCCTATTATCTAGGTAGATTTGTGTTTGATATAAATCTTCTCAATTGAATTGTATTCGGTGGTAGACTATTTCTGTCCCAATGATGCTGAAACATTATAAAAATAGAAATGCTTTTACTTGCTGACAGGTCTTTGTAATATAAATGTAGTGCTTTTTCCAGTGAATGTCTTGGCTCTACAAACAAATATTGATTATGGAAGTAGGATAAAGATGTTTCATTCCAATCTTTTGAAGAGTGATATTTAGTGGATCCAATCTGCTTGAATATGATATTACCGGGGAGTTGAGAACAGAAACTTTCCTTTATATTTTAGCTCCATGTGAACACATGGTCTGAACTGGATATGGGCTAAATAATGTTGGTTTTTTGTAAAATTTGATTCAGATTTTAACGATGCTGATGTTCAGGGACTGCAGTAATTTCTTCTTTTTTAAATTTAGTAAATGAGATAAAAATTTATTTTCTTCCCTGAATTTTAGGAATGAGATCAAATTCATTCTTCCCAATTGTTGCGGATGTGTGAACAGGCAGCAGAGGCACACAAGTCCAAGGGAGGCGGGCATTCATCCAGAAGAAGAATGAGTTCTGACTCTGGCAACACGAGTAAATCATCAGTTGATGCAATCTTGTCCAATAGCAGCTCCCACTGACCCACACAGGTTTTTTTTACTTGCCTGTTCCTTTTTTCTCTGTATGTTACCGTTTGTCAATCTTAAATTTTCTGTATTAATTTCAGGATATTGTTAGTTATTATTGAGTTGCTGTTCGTTGTAGTATATCCTTACAAATAGTTTTAGTCATACTTGTAGACCTCTAATGTTGAAATAGCAATGGTTCTTGTAGTGTGAATGTGGTGCAATCAACCACCATGTGAGGGCCATGAAATGGCTAATTTAATGACAATAACTTTGGTTTATTAATTGTCTGGATGATTGTGATAAAACTTCATGGCCTTCGAAGAATCCCCATTTATATTCTTCATTAGTCGAACCAGATTAATTGATAAATTAACTAGTAGATGTAGAACTAGTAATTAGTTCCAAGTAGTTGGGATCTAAGCATGAGACCGCTTTTGCTATTTAAAAGTATGACGTAATGGAATCAAAGGCTTTTATTTTTGTATGTAAATTCTTAGAAGTTTTTGTATCCTAATCCTCTCCATGACTTTTTCACAGTAACGGGACACCTTCCAAAATCTTCCTAATCAACTGCTTGTGTGCCATCCAACAGGTCATGAAGTTGCTGCTGAATATGTGAATAACCTTGGATCAATGATTGATAATCGCATTTGTATTCTGGTGGATAAAGAAGTTGAAGCCATTCTAAGAAAATGCGGCTTGTTGCAGAAGGTGCATCACTTCCGTATTTCCCTTAGCAAGGATGGTAACACTGCAGTATCCAGGACCCCTCTGGCAGAGACAGAAGACACTTCTCTGGCATCACTTTCAGAGTGTTTAGAGGTTTTCTTTGGGCTCATTTTGGGAAGTGAGAGTTCTCTGCCCAAATTTGAGTTGATGTAGATTCCGAGATTGCGTTCCGAAGCTTATATCCTGGCAGCTAGGTCACTGGCTGAAGCTTATGATCTAATTTACAAAGCAATTATGGCCCCCTGAGATTAGTTATCCAGACCCGAAGTCCCTTGCAAGCATCCTCCAGATCAAATAAAGACTGTTTTGGGAATATGATGTTGAGAAATTTTTGGTTGGAGAGCTAAATACTTTGTTTTTTTACTTTTTGGGTTTATATCTTCAATACTGTTCGAAGTCGTGCATTTGTATCGTCTTTCGGCTTTAAATGATGTCTTGTAGACGAATTGAGTTCAGTTGCGTTCCATGTGAATATGAAAGAAAGAAATTATATATTTTCTTTTGTGATTGAATCGATATTATAAAGTGAATTCTGCTTAGGCTAGTGTGCTTTGCTTTGGCTATGGGAAATTTGAAATTTGAATTTCTATGATCTTTAGAAGATCTTTTGCCTTTATCGCTGTCTTATTTTCAGTTAAACAGTCTTACACGCCTATTCTGTCCTCTCTCATACCTCAAAATCAGCTGCAGAGCGAACAGTAAACAATAAATTAAATTATTTCTTACTCCTATTCAACAAAATCACTTGTTTACTAGGTCCAAAATGCTTGTTCATTCCTGTTAGAAATGATTCAAAGAATCAGATGGTCCATTGAAAAAGAAAAATAATTAAAATTGACTCCTACTTAAAAGATTAAATTTACTGTTTATAATTTTAATTAATAATAATTTATATTATTATTTTCAGATAAATATACTTTCAAATAAAAATATTTAAAATAAAATTTATTTTTATGCAACTATTATTTCATATTAATCTATTCTCGAATTCTCTTAATTTACAAGCGCATATTAAAAATTTTAAAAATAAATTAAGGTTTATTTTTTAATTTTGTCGAATGTATTGATTATTATTGATATATTAAGTTTAAAATAAATTATTATTATTAATGAGTTTTATGAATGTAAATGAGAATTAATCAGTTAAAATAAAGAATGACAATTTAATTTAAGTTTATTATTGACAAATTAATTAAATATATTTGTTTGTAAAAAATTAAAGAGCGATATTAAGTAAAAATAAACGTAAAAAAATTGTGCTGATAAAAAATATAAATAGAGTATCAAAAAACACTTTCGAGTATAATACATAATCGAAAGTACATGTACTTTCGAGTGTGCATTTGAAAGTTTTAATTTATAAAAATCTTGAATAAAATGTATAATTATTTGAACTAATAATTA
>JAWDEX010000022.1:102095-123100 GCA_035221805.1 Trichilia hirta
TTCGCTTGTATTTATCTCCAAACTGGCTTATGTAATCTATTTCAATAGAAAGGGATGCCTATTGATCTTCTACAGCTGCATAAATGGCATCGTCTTCCTGAAAATCAATATCATTCCCACCTTTGTTATCAACACTCTATATAGAAGCACAATAAAATTATAAAAGGATAATTTATTACCAATTTTTTATTAATACCAGAAATTACTACTATATAATCATATTACAATCAACCAACAGAATTACTGTAACACAAGTCTGAATACAACATCATATGCAAATACCAACACAAGTCTAATACAAGTAATAAGAACTACATCAAAAAAATTACCAATAGAACCCCATCACAAATATCAATATAACATTACATGTTACTCCTAACACAAAAATATGTCGATACTAAAACAATATCAAATACCATCAGTAACAAAACTCTAACACAACTATAAATACAACTTCACATATTATTCCTAACACAACACCAACACAAGGTCCAAAACAACATCACGGATAATCATCAGTACAACTCCAATGCAAGTATGAACACAACATCACAGGTAAAAGCCAACATAACTCTAATATAAGTAATTAAAACTACATCACATCGCCAGAACAAATTCAATATGAGTATTAACAAGAAAAAATACATACCATCACATTCGGAGAACTATGCAAATGCATCCATTATTGTGCCTCATAAATAAAACTACCAACTGTATCCTCTAATCATTTTATATGCTCTTTCTGTTTGTGGGCACGTTTATTATAAACACGGGTCTCTTTAAAATTTTTCTAAGTGCAACAATTTTTTGTAAAATTTCTCTCTAATGGACACCTGAAATATAACCGATCCTTAGAATATTGTCCATATGATAAGAAGGAATCTGAGTTGGGTGGGGAGACATGAGGTATACTAGCACCTTAGCTGGAGTCGATGTGTCATAAACTCCGCTCTGCACTTGATTATACATTTCATGATGCCCTAAACTCAGCAATATGACAAAACAACGTACAGTCTAAAAAAGGATCACAAGTTATCAAATATGCAACTTTTTCTAATTGTAAACCATTTTAAAAAAAATATAATTTTTAGAATGATAATATACTTTCTTGGTCTACTCTTAGACAGAGATGATACTGATATTCAAATAATAGGTGAGGAGCATTATCATTTGTATGGATGTTATAACCATGGTCGGCTGATTGCCAGCCTATGATGCTCACCAAATTAATAAAATAGGATCGTCGATGCTCATCCTCTGTTTCTTCAATCGATCGCAATACAACCGATGCCTATATGAATAGAGTATAATCTTAAATTTTGTGTCATATAATTCATATAAAAGTATATCGATAAGAGTATAACTATATTATCGATCGCCAATTATAAGATGATCAATAATATCCATCGATCAGACATTTTTTTCAATGATCACCATTGTAATATACGTGATAGATGATTATTTATTCTTCTACAAAAAACTCCTTCTATAGTCGAAATGACCTCATAAATTCAAATTTGTAAAAATTACACACATGATTATATTTATGGATCGTATAGTCGTATAAAAAATTGACTTAAAAGTTAAATTTTATTATACTAATGTAAGTATAATTAGTGTTTTATACCTGAAATATAATGAGAAATTTGTCCAGATTATATGAAACTGATCGGTTTTTAGTACCACTAACCTTTTTCATTGACACATTGCATAATGATCGCAATGTGTATGTCCAAAAAATTGAACCCTATGGATATCAATTAAACTTTTCTAAATCATCGATAATCTGCAATAGCCATATACTTGATTGATACAGACGATTTCTCCCTAAAATGGTACACTCAATTAACTAATATAATGACAGTTTTACCGCATCTATATCATCTATCATTTTAAAGTTAATCCTAGTATAAATCTCTTTAATCATCTGCAATATAATTAAAGGACTTTCGCTGAAATATAAGTCTTAGAGCTGGTCACTCTGTGAGTCAATTGGTGAAAATTCTCTAAATTTTAATTCCGTAATGAGTACAAAATCTAACCGATTGAATTTCATAAGACTCTTTCTAATTACAAATCACATCACTTCCTCCTCATTAAAGTCAACATCCACCTCGTGTATGATCACATGATGTATTAAGTTTTTCGAAAAAGTCAAATCTGACGGTATCTCGAAAAAATATTCAAGGCATGTCTAACTAAATAATGTCTGTTATTGGTGGGTTAATTTTTTTCGAATTAATTTCATAAAGCACAAGTGAGACAATGATGTCACGCTACCCTTAAAATGCTCTTTCTTCTTTCTCTTTAATGTAAACATAGCTACATGTGTAAAAAAGTAAATATTACCAAATATTATTAAGTATTTTATTTATTAACTTATGAATAAGATATTTATTTTAACTAATAGCATTAATTATTCCATAATATATAAACGCATATTACTAACTTTTGGTATAATAGAATCATAGTTCAAACAACAAAATATTTATCAACCAGCTTAATTTATTTTTGAAAATTATATAAAATCAAGTCACACGCGTATACAAGCAATTCAGTTATATTTAAATAATTTCACATATTTCTTTATAATCTATCATATTATTGAATATTTTCATATTAACTAATCAAACATAAATTATCTATTATAATATAAATTGAGTAGATTCTAAGTACTAATATAAAAGTCAGCGTTTTATTTGAATTTTTAATTTTTTAATTAATTTTTTTACCCTCGAAAGTGTGTTCATTTTCGAGGGCAAAAGTGACCTTCAGAAGTGTACACACTTCCGAGGGAAAGCACTCAAAAGTGTGGTTGAACACTTTCAAGGGTGTCATTACTCTCGAAAGTGTTCAGCCACACTTCCGTTGCTTTTCTTTGAAAGTTTGCTTGAGCACTTTCGAGGATAAACCACAAAATTTTGCAATTTTCACTTTTTATTTTCTATTTCTAAATTCTAACTTTGAATCAACAATTCATATATTTTTTATTTTATTTCTATATAATATTTTAATAAATCATTGTCATACTTTAATGTTCCTCTAACATTAATCAAAAATACTAAAAATCTATAAAATCGTCAATAACTTCATTTAACCTATATATAATCATTCACAATAATTTATTTTTAGACACTATCTATATACAGCAGTAAATAAAAATATAACTTAATTTAATTGTTAGAGTTTCACTCGACGATGATATTTACGGAAATAATAGTCGACGTTCGTCAAAAGGTAAAATTAAAAATTATTTTAGAGTTTAGATAATTTTAATGATTTTTAATGTTTAGGGATATTTTAGACAATAAAAATTTAATATAAGAGTAATTTTGTTTTATAAATATTGATACAGGATATTATTGATTAAAATTTTAAACAGTAAAAAATTTTAAATTTAAATTTTAAATAATGGTTAATTTTAATTATTTTTCATTGAAAACGGGCCAGACAGGCAAAAATGTCAAAAACATTTTATGGAAGTGAAAAACGAGAGAGGAGAAGACCATAAAAAAGGGGGAAAAGGGAAAAAAAATGTCAAAACTTTTAGGATTAAAACCAGATGTTTTTCACTTATAAATGAAACCCCCACCCACTTGTAATTCTCTGGTTTTCTAACATGACATGGTCATATATTCTTTCAGGTACCACAACAACACCAACCAACCAAGCCAACTAACAAAATCCCCTCTGTTGAGGGGCCCATGGCGGCAACAACAGTGATAGTTGGCGGCGGAGGGTGTGGGTCGTTAATGGAAAGAGATGTATGGAAAGCACATGGAGCGATGGCTTTGGTTCAGTTGTTCAATGGTGGATATCATGTTATTACAAAAGTAGCCCTCAATGTTGGAGTCAACCAGCTTGTCTTCTGTGTTTTTCGTGACGTTCTGGCTCTCTCTGTTCTTGGCCCCATCGCCTTCGTTCGTGAAAGGTATTCTTCTTTCTTTTTCTACCATCTTCACTTTTTGACTTTGTTTCTGAGTTTGACTTACTTCGACACAATTCATCGAGGTTTCGTTTTTAACAACAAAATTTCAACTTGAGTGTTGAAGTTTAGCCTTTTCTTCGATTTGAGACGAATTCATTGGAATGAGAATGGTTTCACGGTTCGTAGACTGTTGGATTTAGATATTCAATCAACCTTTGATTCAACTTATAATTCAGTGTAGCATGTTAAATTTACATTGATGTATAATGAAGCTACGAAGTATCGGTTTCTAACAACAAAATTGCAACTTGAGTATCAAAGTTTAGCCTTTTCTTCGATTTGAGATGGATTCTTTGGAATGAGAATGGTTTCACAGTTCGTAGACTGTTGGATTTAAATATTCAATCTACTTTTGATTCAACTTATAATTCAGTGTAGCATGTTAAATTTACATTGGTACGAGTATATTCAAGCTGCGAAGTATGGACGATGTTCCACCTATATATGCATTATCTGAGCGTGGGATCTGCCTCTACATCGATCTTTTTATTCATAAGATGTAAGAAATTGATAGAGAATAGTAATTAGATGAAGTTAACTTCTTATTTAGTGTTGAAGCTTCTATCCTTCTGTATCTTTCTGGATGCCTGTGCCTATATACGTCCATATATTTTGCTGTGAATATGGATCCTGTTACTTAATCATTGTCTAAACGTATTTTTGACTGCTTATCATTATTGGTCTAAACGTACTTCTTACTGCTATGTATGGAATGTGATGGACAAAGTTGGTATCTTGAAATTTTTATTGTTTCCTCTTTGTAGAAGAACCGGTCTACCTATGTCTAGACGACTACTCTTGTCGTTTTTCTTTCTTGGGTTAACAGGGTAAGATTTTCTCTTGTGAAAATCCATTGTTATTGGAATGATCATAGCTTCCTGGCATCATGCCGATAGATCTATCTGATTTTGTGACTAATTTTAATACATTTGATTAGGATATTTGGGAACCAGCTTTTATTTCTTATTGGTCTTAGTTACACCAATCCTACTTATGCTGCTGCCACACAACCTTCAGTTCCAGTATTCACATTTCTCTTGGCTGTAATGATGGGGTGAGTAACTAATTTCTAACTGTCTCTAATTCAGCTGTTCTTGTACCTTTATTTCCATGCAAACGAATAAATGTTTGATGTTGGACGTTGCTTGTTCAATATCATGTATGAACTGCTCGTACAGTACAGAAAGAGTGAATTTGCTGAGAACTGAAGGTCAAGCAAAGGTTGGAGGTACCCTCATTTGTGTTTCTGGTGCTATATTAATGGTTCTATTACGTGGCCCGGCCTTGTTTGGATACGATAACCAAGACTTTGTGGCACAGAGTGAAATAAGTGCAAGGGGTCAACCGGAGCCTGCTGGATGGCTCATCTCTAGTTTTGTGGAGTTTGGCCTTGATCATTGGCACATTGGAGTTTTATGCTTAATGGGAAATTGTATGTGCATGGCTGCTTTTCTAGCCATTCAGGTATGGGATTATATAGGTAACTTTTGGATGAGAATTGGAATTTCATTTTTGAATTGAAAATACAAAAAATTGATATGATAACAATTTTAATGCTTGGATAATGCTCTATGCATCCTTCCTTTTTTCTTTTTTTTTTAAATTTCTTTAGTTTGCCAATCTGTCTTAGTTGTCATATTTACTTACTATCTTGTAATTGTTTCTATTTCATAGATCATTAAGATAAGTACTTGGCTTATCTTCATCAGATTTTCCATTTGATTTTAGCATCCTGTATGGAAAGGTATATAATCTTCATACATGGCATACAGAAGAGCTGGGAACATGATTTTGATGAATCATAAAATGAGAATCTCCTAATTTTTGAGGATAGAATTCCATTTTCATTTGCCTTGGGCTAGAATGAAAAACAAAAAATTATATAACCTGCTTAGTGTGATGGCTCTTTAATTATATAGCTGTTCTATAGTCTAGATACTATGTTAATCGGCATCATACGAAGGGTTCACTTCTGAAAATTGTAAATAGATTGTAAGTTGTTTTAGAATATCTGCAGAAGTCTTATCCCTTCTGCTTGAGGTGTTAAGATGATAATCAGATTAAGCTGTGTGTTACCTGACGTTTTGGGAGAAAAAATGTTTTGGATTTTTCATATAACATTTTGATAGAGTTCCACAGTAGATGATTGTCTCATGCATCCCATGGAGCTCAACCATGAAACCTTTGTCATGCTGTGTAACTCTTAAATTGATTTCGGCAATAACTCTTAAATTTGCTTTCTGCCAAAATCAATTTTTGTGGCATTTCTTTGAGAATCTGCAACCATGAGTATTTCAAATCATATTACTGGGTGTTTGTCTGCTGCCTTTGGTTGCTATGTTTATCCTCAATTGATTCTTTTCTTCTCAGTTTTCACAACTAGTGGACCATTTGATTTTAGAAATGAATGGTTTTGTCAGTTTTTATCCTGTTTCATTTTCTGAAAGCAGTTCTTACATGACAATTGTCAAGTTGTGTTGATAAGTTAGGTGCCTTGTGTATTTTTACCACGTAATATGCTGTTGAATGATATACAGCTTTAACACCTAAACTCAAGGAAGCTTAGATCATTACATATGGTTTGGTCTGCACAAGCACTCTTTTGTGTCTGTGCAGCATTTGTTTCTTTTTTTGACTTACTACTGCATTTAGCTGAATCCTTGTTATGTATTTCGTCATAATTTCTGCTCACGTCTTCTGATTCAAGCTGTTGTATCATAATCTTTACATGGAAAATTTATCACTTATCGTGCCTGATGTTTGAGCTTTTATCATTTAGATGATATCTTTTCAAAAATTATCACTTACCTACCTTGCGGCTTGCAATCCCTTAAATTTTCTCAACAAAATTGTTTATTTATCTGCAAGAATTATCAATAATTGATAAGTTTAGGTCTGAGAGTTAATAATATTTTAGGATAAATAAGTAATTTTGTTGAGGGAGTTTGAGAGAAAGCAAACCTAAGGAGAGGTAAGTGTTAATTTTTAAAAAGATACCTTCTACATGATAAGAGCTCTCAAGCCTCTTGGAGTTAAGTGACAAATATCCTCTTTACATGTCATTATATCATTGCAGGTTATATTCTTCCAATGCTTACTTTCTTCCAGTGAAAATTTTCCAGGCGCCAGTCTTGAGGAAATATCCTTCCAGCCTCTCCGTGATAGCATATTCATACTTTTTTGGTGCTGTGTTGATGGTAACAGCAACATTCTTTATGATGAGTGAGTCAACAGACTGGAGTTTGACACAATCTGAATTGTTTGCAGTCATTTATGCAGTAAGTTTCCAGGTGTTATACATGCGTTATCTTTAAGTTACAACATTTAATTTATTCCCATTTTGAGTTATTAGTAGCTTTTTGATCTGCCAGCCTCTCCTGTGTTTATGATTAAAATAAAGGAATGCCTAAGAAAATTCTCCATGCTTTTCCAGGGAATCATTGCATCTGCCGTCAATTATGGACTTCTGACGTGGTCCAACAAGATCTTGGGGCCAGCTTTGGTTGCACTCTACTATCCACTTCAACCCGCAGCATCTGCCTTTCTGTCGAAAATTTTCCTTGGAAGTCCCATTTATTTGGGGAGGTTCTATTCCTATCCATCCTAGATTTACTTTTCCATTGACCATAAGTTCATTTATGTTCTTAAATACACCTTGCTTTTGTTTATTGAATTACTATAGTTAGATATTTAACGTTATCAATATCAATTTGGATTTTGATTTCTTGTCTCATTGAGCTTGTACCATGAAAGTTAGTGTGAGCTTACTGAGTCTTTTTCACAGTGTTATAGGTGGATGTCTAATTATAGCGGGGCTCTATTTGGTCACTTGGGCATCCTATAGAGAAAGACAGGCTTCACCAGGGATTGCTGTTCATGTCACTCGAACCGCCAAACCTCTGATTCACAAAGATTCATCTATTAACAAGACTCCCTACCAGAGGGGACATGTTTCTCACCAAAATCTAGAGATTAAGCAAATATAATGATTTGTTTCTTGTAAAGCTATAATCAAACATAGTTTAATCTATTTTACAGTAGCCCCTGTGAGAGTATTTACCATTTCTTTTTGTGTCTTCTTTATTAATTTAACCCCGTATATTTGTCTTAGACAAATGAAGAGGGGATGGACTGCAACTGGCTTCTGATAAATTCTTTGACCTTTTTTACTTCCTGAGATAAAAGCCTTTGGAAGCATCTACAGGGATAGTGGACAAGCCTTTGTGTTGCATGAAGAAGTTGGAAGAGAAATCAAACCAGATGGTTATATTTTCCTCGTCTGTGTCCTGTAAATATGCTATACCAATGGTAGGTCTTTTGCTCTCCTAGAGAAAAAAAAATGCAGACATCAAAACTCAAGATTTTAAAGATAAAAGGATGCTGTGGTCTCTTTTTATATTCTTTGATTTAAGTTTTTAAAAAATAATTAATAATTCATGACGTGAATTCAATGCAAATTTATTTGGATTAACGAGTTGTTTCCATGTAATGTTTTATATCGGGCTTATGTTATGGTTTGTTGTGCCGTTATTTATCACGGATTATAAATTAGAAATTAAGAGACTTAATATTTTTACATAATTTTTATTGTTTTTAAATAATATTACGAATCAAATTTTTTTTTTTTATAAATTCATATATAAAGACTGACATAGTTTTCACTTAATTTATATTATTTATTATTATTAATTGCACTAAATTTTTATTTTTATAAATTAATATTATCATATTATATTAACTTATGCATCTAATTTTAATAAAAAAAATTATTTTTTTAATTAAAAAATATATGCCGCAAGCAGTATTTACATTGTTACTACATAGTTCTTTTGCTTCCACGTGATCTTCAAATCCGTGTCTAACAAGACAGCCTTTGGGGTTTAAAGCGAACTATATCAATTATTGTTTTCATATACACAAAACGGAGTTTCCGCAAAATGCCCAAACAATGGGGGAAGTCTGTATGGCTTTGTTTATCAAATTAAATAAACTGAAAAAACTGATCTTCAGAATGGAAGAAGTAGGCAGCAGGATTAAGAAATCGTCACCAGAATCCTGTGAAGTTGATTACAAGACGAAAACTGACACTGCATGGAGCCATTCTTACTTAAACCAGAAGCCATGGCGTCCTCTCTCTTACCCTAACTGACTACGGAAATGGATTGCCGAACAGATCCACCCCCAGCGACAACGACGATACGAAGAAGTTGCCCCCGAAGTATCTCCCTTATTTCCAATTATTTTCGTTACTTTCTTTTTCATCTTATTAGTTATCTAAATGGTTGTTTTATTGTCATATTTTTTTCAGTATGCTCGAAAGTAGGAATTCTTCCGGCAGACAGCTCTCGTTTCCAAGAAAGACAAAGAAAAGGTAGGGATTTTAAAGACATAAATCATTTATTTCAGAGCCCCGGATGAAAATTTTGAATTTTGTTTACTGGGTTGTTTTTGGGCAGATCAAGACAATGCAAGCTGTTAGCTTTGTGTATGTTCGTCCACCTGGTTATAATGCTGAAAGTGCTAAGGCTGCAGAGCTTGAAGATGACAGGAAGAAAGAGGAGCAACCAGCTACAGTTGCAATGTATTACTATGATTATGCATTTTAATTTTAATTTCTGTGACGGTCATTTAGCTGGAGAAAATGTCTTTGTAACTGTTGTTTGTGAAAGAGCAGTTAAAGTTGAGCATTAATTTTATTGTGTCTAGGCAACCAGAATCTAAGCCTGTGGATGAAGAACAGAAGAAACCGAGGCCAAAAGATGTTTTTGGGCGTCCTTTACCTACTGAAGAAGAGTTCGAAATCTTTAAAAGTTCTCCACAGTATGTTTGAATACCTCTCAGATGCATTTGTTGTGTGCCATTCACTTCTGAAGCGTAATATGCTTCATAATATTGCTGACTTTTTTATTAGTTATACGTTTGAGATTTGTGAACTACTGCTTTCGTATATAAGAAAGTATTGCATTGTTCAATGAGTTTTAGTTGACTGCTTTTGACATACAAGGCTTGACTGGATCGTGATGGGCATAGCTTCAAATCGTACTGGTCAAAATCTTAAAACATAAAGAGGCAAAATAAAAGCTGAGTTATACGAGTATTATATTGAAAAGAAGCAATGTGAAACCTGAGTTGACATGAAAATATTCTAGAGTTGCATCAACAAATTTTACGGTCTCTATTAGAATATTAACAAAAAAAGGGCATAATTTCACTAACCTTTATTCCTATTGGCTAATTGGACACTGTTGTGCTTTGTTAAGAATGTTTTGCAAATGTCTAATATTAATTATTCATGCTAATATAGTAGGTTCTTCCAAGAGTTCCAATGTCATAATTTTGGCTTTTCAATTGGTTCTGTTCTACCAAATATTATGCGTGCATTATTATTAGAAATGTTATGATGTTGTACTGAAGTATCATTTGCAATTGCTTAATTGTCAGGCTGGACAGGTGTTCCTGCAAGGTTTTCTAATTTGTAATGTTTACCAAAGTGGTGATCGTGAATGTCCATTGAAGGATGCAATGATGCCTAATGAAGAGAGTCAATTGAAAAGAGACAACCCCTTGACTGCTATAATGGTTCATGTAGATCATAGTGAGGTAGGTGTTACTTCTTTGTTGTCTTCTTGAGAATAAGTGAAGTTATGATTTAACATTCATAATAGAATTGTGCCAAAAAAGGTTGTACTTTTTGTTTAATTATTGAACCTGTCTGTTCATTGATTTGTTACTGTCATAGAGGGTGGATATGTGGCACTGAAAAATTGTCTTAAAATAGGTAGTATGGTTGCTGGAAAATGGTTGGTCTTAAAATAGGTACTATGGTTGGAGGAAAATGTTTATTTGTATCAAATGAATAACTAAACAACAAAGACCAACAGTGAAATCTCTAATAGCTTGTGTTTTGTGCATGAAGCAGAAAAACTCAGTAAGCAGTCTAGAAATGAGTATGCTTATGAAATTTTCCATTACCCTCTAGAATTGTGTATCAAAATTGTGAAAGAGCTTTAGAATTTATATTGCACTTGTGTTCAAAGTTAGTACAAGAACAAATGGTGACCCCTTTATTTGAAAATTTTGCTTGCTTTCTGTTCTTTTCTGACAAAGTGGGAGCTGCGGCTGCTTGCTGCCGTGTTATTTTCCACAGAGTCTCTCAAGTGGGAACTGAAGCGGCAACCAGGAAATTTTAGTCCTCGTGGAGGGTTTAAACCTGATGATCCCAATCAGTAGATAGTTGCCAGGGACATAGTTGATGAGTACAGAGGTGACTGCTCTTCTTTAACTGATGAAATATTAAACCTTTTTTTCCACTAATCATTTTGCTTTGAATTAGGCTTTCTACTAATTTTTATGCCCACCCAAAAATTCTAGGATTTCTTGCTGGGGGAACAATGTACCTGACTCGTTGACCAGCTTGTCAAGCAAACTTCGAAGGAAGTCTAAAAGGAAAATCAAACCCAAGTGGCTGTCATCACTGAGTGACGGAGAATTAAGAGTTTCTGACAAAGATTGGTCGTCTTCATCTTCTGACAATGGAGACAGGAAGTTAAAGAAGAGAAGAAACACAAGAAAAAGCGAAACTGTTCCAAATCAGGTGCATCGGGTAATTCATAATTGGATAGGCATCCAAGAAAAACAGACACAAGCGCTACTAATATCTGAAGATTCTGCTTCCGACAGAAATCTTAAAAGTAAAAGGAGCTGAAAAAATCATTCTTATTCATCTGAAAATGAGACTCTTGGGAATTGAATGCTAAAACCGCAGATATTAGCATTCCTATCAGGCTGACGGTTCAGACTCTGATAGGCATTACAGGAGTAAAATTACCAGACAAAAGCATTCCTTCTCATCCGAAGAAGAGGCTGACAAATTTTAAGTCAAAGAGAAGAAACAAACATTCACATTCATTTGAAGATTCTGACACTGTTAGGCATTAGAGAAGAGAAAAGAGCAGGCAAAAGCATTCTTATACTTCCACAGATGAATCCGATAGGCATCATAGAAGTGAGAAGATCTGAAACGAGTATTCTCCATAGTGTTTTGTACGAACATTCTGGCTCCGTTGAGCATATTATACAAGCAAAATACCCTGGCATCATTATCTATAAGAGGGCTAGGCGCAGCAGGGAAAAGCTTAGGGAGCTATTATTTTTGTCTGGTGGGGTAGGTTTTTCATATTTGCACAAATGTATGACATCATTGACTCGTTGTAACTTGCACCTTGTACTAGTATTGTTGGACTGACAAAAGAGAATCTCATTTAGTGTAACATACATATTCTCTTCTGGTTATTTTCAATTCTATCTTAACAATCTGAATGTTGTGTCATTCAGTATTTAGATGAAGAAAATATTCCTTGTTTTGGATACCAACTTTCTGAGCGAAAAACATAATAATAAGCCCTTCATTAAAAGAAAAAAAAATTAGTTTTTTAATTTTTTTAATTAACTAAATCATTGGTATTTTTTGGACGGCTGAAGTATAAATCATTAAACCCACCCAAACCCATTAGTTTAACAGTTTTCGTTTCGAACAGTCGTTTCATAAAGGCAAGGCAAATCAGAATCAAGCCAAGAGATGGCAGCAAGGGGAGGAAGCAAAGCAGTGATGTCAGCAGTCAAAGGAGGTGGCCTGAAATTCCAACCTGTTTCTTCTTCCAAAGCTAAAACCAAAGGAAAAGGAAAAATAAAATCCGTTTTGCCTTCCGCTTCTTCTGAGTTGGGAAAATTCTTAAATATCCGTGAAACTGCTCGTTCCGAAACTTCCAGACTGATATCCAAGTTCATTAAACTCAACAATCGCCAGGTTTCTTTTTTATATAAATTATTGTTTAATAGATTGGATATCATTGGATTTTGCGAACCCTTTTGCTTTTATGTAATTACTACTGATATCGACTGTTTAGGATGCTGCCAATTCCAAGTGTTTGATGATTCTCCTGATAGAATGTTTGATTTCCTAGGATTATGTTACGATTTTGTGATTGGACTAATTCGAAAGCATCGATAAGCTGGTAAAAAGTCGGATAACTGGAAAGAGAAATAGGTTTTTTAAGATGTCTTGTTGGTTGGTAAAGTTCGTAAAATTAAAAAAAAATTGGTTAATCATGGTGTTTATGTCTGTTGTGAAATCTTAATTAGTTACCATTTTGATTCTAATTATACCTTTTGTCTAATTCCTTGAACTTAAGCCAAAACCCCTCCATCAATTTGGTGTGAGCTACATAAGAATTCAAAATCCCTAGTAATGCTGTAAGAGATTGATGTATCTCATATCGGTTAGCGAGGGAGATCTTTGGAGTTTATATGGGTTTGCTCAAAATTTCTCTTACAAGCTGACTTTTGAGGTGAAACTAGTCTAGGTTCATATTAAATGGTATCAAAGTCTTACCTCGTTTGATCAGTGGACTCATGGACAAATTTCCCACAACGTGCAGTATAAAAAGGGGTTGATCATTACATCAGTTAGTGAGAAAGATCTTCCGGGGTTTATAAACCTTCTCTTACGAGCTAACTTTCGAGGTGGAGTTAGATCCATGTTATATCAGAGATCCTACTAGCAAAGCTATCAGCATCAAGATTAATTTAAGAGCTATATTAAGTTGGTGTTACCAAATATTTTTTTTACTTTACTTTCAAAGCATAGCAGAGGCAGAAAAATTCATCAAAGCCTTAATTGCTGTCATTTCAATTGTTATATGTTTCTATTGCTACCATCTGCATTGAACATGGATACGTTGCTTTCTTTCCATTCTGTTATATGAATTAATCTCATGAACTTCCAATGTTTTGCGTTCAATCATTTCACGTTGGTTTATTACTTGTGTGATTTTATAGTCTTACTCACCATGTTGAACTTCCACAGTAAGATATGGCGAAATCATTACATTTATCACTGTTCTCAACATACTGAATATATATTTTTTAGTCATGTAGAATTTCAACTTATAAATTTCCACATTCGTGTATATATGACCATAATAATCATGAAAAGTACAGAAGAGAGGAAATTGTTGTTATAGAAGTTCCGGATTGTCCTTGTATGTTGCAAAAACTGTTGTTTACAACTGCTGTCATGAAATAAGCTTATATCCTACTAAAATATCCTCAGTTCATAGTTATTCACTTTATCACCTTATCACGGAAACTTTTGAATAAGTGTATTTTGGTTATTGATTCGAGAGTAATCCATATTCTCTTCCTTTGCCATGTTTCATGTATGAAAATTCTGTAGTGGTATGACAAGTCGATCATTTCTTGCAGAACCCAGGAATGAAAAAGGACCTTCTTGGTGAGGAGAAGTTGAAGTCTATATTGGCGGGGAAAGACAGAATTGGGATCCCAGAGATTGCCAAATTACTGTCTGGACAATTTGTGAAAACTGGCTGATAGTTGGCTTGTCTTCATCTTTTTAACCATTGTACTGCTATTAATTTGTGGCGTAGCTCTAATGTGCTGTAGAACCTAAATATTGTTTCTTCTTGAGCTTTTTGGTTCGAACTCATTAGAGATTAGTAGCGTGGTCTGAATATTTCAATATGAGAATTGCTGAAATTATTGCATGAATGATGCGTTGTTTATCCAGGCAGATGGCTATTATATACTTTTTGGAGTCCCTTGAGGTTTTTTCTACTTGTTCTTATATTGTTGACATTACTGAGAAAATTATCAGCAAGCTTAGTGTTTGTTTGTGTCTTTGTTTGAAGATGCAATTCTTTATCTTATTCGTCAACATAGAAAGTTTAGAGTTTTGCTGCTTGTGGAAACAAATCAACCAAAGGAGATTCCCTGATCATTTGTTCACTTGATATTGTGTATTGAAAATAATAAAATTATTGATCAGGATCACTAAGGTTACTAATGGTGGATTCTGGAATGATTATTGTTGAATATAAGTTGGTGGTCTTTTCAACATTTCAGATACAAATTTTCATAGTTTGATCTTCTGCAATCTAACAGTTTAGGCTCAAAATACAATGATAGTAATCAATCCGCTGACACCTTTGGTGGATTTTGCATTACAATATACACAATATTACAATTTAGCATTCCTGTCTAGTTCCGTTTTCCTCACTCTTTTGGGAATGGTAATTTGGTCTTTTTACACTCGACCCTTACCCGGCCTTAACTTTTCGAAAGCTGGTGTTTTCGTATTCAAGGCTTTGTAACCTTTGTGCCTAGTTATTTTATCAAACAGAAACCCTTGCCTCTCGTGCTCAACCATTTCTAGGGTTTTAGCTACGGTGATTGTTGTTCTTTTATCTTTCTGACAGGTGCAAAAATCAAGAAAAAGCCAAAGGGGAGTTCCTGTATCTTCACAACTGGGTAATTTTGTAGGAGCCAACGAAGTATCTTGCTCTGAAGCTATCAAGAAAATCTGGCAATGCATCAAACTCCACAATCTCCAGGTAGTTATTTTTTTACTCGGTTATTTCTACTCTCAGAGTTTTCTTTCTCGAACATTTTGGGCTGTTTCTTGTTCCTGATTACCGATTAGCGTGAACTGAACTTGTGATTATTTCTTATTTCACTTGCATTGCTGTTCTTGGTTTGTAGTTTCTCTGTTTAGGTGACTTACTCTTGCTTGCTTTCGGAAAAGAAAATAGTACTTTGTTGGTTAATGAATAAATAAATAAATAAATACACTTTATCTCATCTAGTTGATCCTTGTTGAGATTTTTGGAATATTAAAAGGGTCAAAGACTTTGACAAAAATATATCATCTTTGCGGTGATTTGAATCACTGACACCAAAAATTTATGAATAACAAATCTTTGTTTCTTATTAGTGGAGGCGAGTCGCTCAATTTTTTTTTTCTTTGTCGAGGAAAGTGGATAACCATAACCAAATTGCTTGAGTAATAAGTTGGATGGTTTAGGAATCAGAGCAAAATCCTGTTGTTTCTTTTCTCTTTGTTTAAGGAACTTTGTGCAAAACAAGTATTTCAGCTAGCGTTGCTAAGTCCACTGTCTAAACCATGCTCCAAATCAGTTTGATATATACTGATCTAACTAGTTAGCATAGGGATTTTTGTGAAAAACTGTTTCTTTTTTTACATCCATGAATTTGTATTGATATTTAGCATGCCTATGCCATTTCAGGTCTTGTTATTTATTAATCATTTATTTTTGTTCTTAAGTTTTAGTTTTCATGTTGTCATAATCTCCCTTTGCTTGGCATGGCCATGGCGCTTTGTAGAATCCTGCAAACAAGAGGGAGATTTGGTGCGATGAGAAGTTGAAGACTATATTCAATGGGAAAAACATGGGTTCCTGGAGACTGCCAAATTGAGGAACCAGCATATTGTAAAATCAGCTTTCTGTGTGACTAGTCTCTTTTAATCCCATTTCATCATGTGTTCCGGTTCATTTAGAAGAAAAAAGAACCTTTTATTATCTAACCTCACATGTGTATACGGATGGATCCGTAATCTTAGATTTAATGATTGTTTTCCAATCGCTGTGTTTACTCATTTATTGGGAAAATGTCTAATTATGTAAAAATTGTTTGGTAGGTGCTCTAAGACATCAGATTTTCGGTCTGTTTTGGTCCAGATGAATGTATTTCGAAATTTTAACTTGGTGGGCTAACCATGAAATTCCTATGATTTGCTCAAATTATATGATTCCTCTTTCTGATTTTGATCAGTCGATGCCATATGGTGTTCATGAATATACATTGATGGGAGAGTTGATACATGAACATCAAGCAAACTACTGATTGATTCACAAAGAGAAACATCACGGTATTGTAGATTTGCGTGGGCTTACTAGAGAGATTCCATGGGATTTGTTGCTCCGCTTGTGCTTTTGATATGAAATTACAAGTCTCGAATAAATTGATAATTTTCTATTTTCTTTTTCCCCTAATTGAGGTAAATTAAAAGTTTGATTCACTTTATCATTTTTTAATATTTATTTTTAAAAATTAAATCACAATTTTGCAAATTCCGGACATTAATCTCAGCTATAGTAATTTTAGAAAATTAAATTAATGATTTACTACTTCGTAAATTTATTTCAAACCGTCTCGATGATTTTCTGTTAAAACTTATTTCTAACCATCACATTTCCCATGTATCAATGACAGCAAGAGCTTATATGCGATGTAATTGTGAAGATGAGAAGGAGCTAGAAGTTTTTGCTGATTTAAACCTCAGTCTCCTTCAAGGTGCATGTATGATGTATCATGTTTAGAATTAGCAACAAAATGTACACAATTGCCTTAATATTTATGAGTTCAAAATTGGACAGTTTGTATGAATTAATCAGTAAACGGTGGTAGCTAATAGAAATTGTATATCTTGTTGCTCTCACTTGTTGTCATACTTATTTTATATTCCTTTGATCAGATATAGACTGGTTGTCTTTGACCCAAGTGGACTGGAGTTTTGAAGACTGTGCACACTGCTCAGGTTGAATATTGGATTTTGGGTATCCATCTGTAGGTTTATGGAAATTCGCTTGCAAACTTTGCTTGGGAATAAATTGTCAGAAAGTTACTTCTTCTGAGTTCTATCAGAGTAAAGGCTCCAAGGGCAACTAATGGTACCTGATTAAATCAATGTGTTAATGTAGTTGACAGTTATGTGTTTTTTCTAAATTGCGTTCGATAGGCAACAAAAGCAACTGAACATTTTATTTTGATTCTTTGGTTCAAAGACCACAATTGCTACTCAACGAACAAACAAAGGCTATCTTTTTCTGTGCTGTCCTTTCTCGGGTAACTTTTCTGCGTTTTCTCATGTTCAAATTATTGAATTACTCTACAAATATTCAGATAACTTGAACTAAAGCTTAAAAGCATGACTGGAAGGGTGTGCTCTTCTGTAAAGCCATGGATTATCACTCAAGTTACAGCATTGTAAAGGAGAAGCTGGTATCTGCATGAAAATATGTCACCATACTTTTAAGAACATCAATATATTATTTACGCGAAAAAGTGAGGTCAAGGTGTTTGGATAAATGAGGGCAGCAGCTCTGCTACTTGATTGAACTAATAGTCACGGAAAAGATTACATTTCTAAACGGTAAATTGTAGAAGACCCTACTGAATAGGAATTAAGAAGAAAACACAATGCGAAGGAATAGTTCAGTCTTTTATAACCACTGTATGCAGGCCATGAGTTCAAATATCGGCTTTCTACGCGTCATCACCACCGTAATGCTGCATATAATTACGGAAGTGGTATCATTCCCAGAATAGCATCAATTTACAACCATTTTTCTAAACTATAAATAAATAGAGAATTTTTTTCTTGTCATACATTATTTCGGTATGTCTTCTCCCTCGCTTTCTGTGTACGTTGATCTTCAAGTCTTGCATGCTCTTTTATTGATGATCATAAGCTATTCTTGTAGACTTAACAGGGTTTTGATAATCAGTTTGTAATTATACTATTATTCATTTCAGAAAGAGTTAATTCCTGATTTGAAAAACATGGAAGGTGGCGATAAGCCTGATCATACAGATAGGGGTATACATGGTTATGGTGCTCCGGGGCCTCCGGGTTATGGGGCTCCCAGTTACTGCGCTCCAAGTTATGGGGCTCCTCCAGGATCCTATCCTCCTGCGCCAGGAGCCTATCCCCCAGGTGGCCCTCCACAAGGCTACCCACATGCACCAGCCGGCTATCATCCCGGAGCAGGTCCTGCCCATTATCCGGGACAGGCGCCTGCTGGTTATCCACCTGTGGGGTATCCTGGGCCATCAGTTCCACCAGGTATCTTAATATGAGTGAAAACAATCGATCGAGTTTCACATCATTAACTCATGAGCCATAAATACATGTCTTGCATGTTAGGTGTGATGATGGGCGCCGCCGTTTACGGTGCATACG
Source organism: Trichilia hirta (assembly GCA_035221805.1). Classification (NCBI taxonomy): domain Eukaryota; kingdom Viridiplantae; phylum Streptophyta; class Magnoliopsida; order Sapindales; family Meliaceae; genus Trichilia; species Trichilia hirta. Next base: position 120,923 of record JAWDEX010000022.1, read on the forward strand.
GCCACCACGGAAAGCATGGAAAGTACAAAAAACACGGAAAGTTCAAGAAGCACGTAAAGCATTCCAAATACAAGAAGCACAAGTGATCCCTCCATCCTAACTTGCTAAGCAATGGTGAATCATCGAGATTCCTCATCAAATGATGCAGGCTCATTCCAGGATTTCTTAAATAATATTCCATCAACGTCTGAAATTTTTTTTTTCTCTTTTTGGTAGAGATCATTATGAATTTATATGCCTTCTGGATTTATATTAATCATATGTATATTAGTGTACAAGTTCTGAGGTACATGTAATAACATTGTTACTATTATTATTATTATTATTATTATCAATCGACAGGATTTTCTGATGGCTTGCAATTTCATTCAGTATCCTCCTATTTATGGCAGCAGATTATTTTCATTCGATACCATATTTGCTTTTCACGAGTCAAATTATTCAATCACATAAATTGATATAATAAAATTAATTTGAAAAATGCATAGGAATCAATGGAACGATGTTATAATGATTGATGAAAATATGAATGATCAATGAAAATAATTGTATGGATGTATGTGTGCTTGCATTTTACGTTTACAATTATTATACATATAGATAGAAATTAAAGCCAAAAATTCTTTAATTAATTGTAAATTCATGAATATATAAAATATATTTTGTAAATAAACCTTTAAATTTAAAATATTATCTTTTTTGTTTTTATACTTTCCATGAACACACATATGTATTTTTTTATACCCATAATTTGTTTAAAAAATAAGTAAATAATACATTTTTATTATTTTTTTATTTATAAAAAAATTAAAAATAATTTTTTAATCATTCTCTTGTTCAAACAAATAAAAGACTTTCATTTTTGCTTATATTTTAAAATAATTGAATAAAGTAGAAATGTAGATTTTTTTTTCCTACACGGATCCGACAATACGCCGGAAGCATGGGCCGAAATAAACATAGGCCATCTCAGCCCATTTATTGATCCCAACTTCGGAACCCACATGAACCGACTCGGATCCAGTCTGAAGAAAATATGAAAACCCTAACAATCAATTCTATTGGGTTGGTTTGAGTATGCGGGCATTCCGCTTTCACCCCCAAGAAAGAGCGTTCCCACCACACTTCTCGTTCGATTTCGAGGTACTGTCATTTTCATTCTTATCTTTTTACCTTTCGATCTTTTAAAGTTTTATTCTCGTCGTTTGTATGAAATCATTTGTTTGTTAATTGGAATTTGCGAATTAATTGAAATATTTGGATTGAAACAAAAGAGGAGTAACTGATGGCAGACCGATTGACGCGTATAGCTATAGTTAGTTCTGACAGATGCAAGCCCAAGAAGTGTCGTCAGGAATGCAAGAAAAGTTGTCCTGTTGTTAAAACTGGTGAGTTTTTCGTAGATTGGATGCGGCTTTGTTGCTTTTGGCTGTGATCGGTATCTGGGATTTTAGAAATTTAGGGAAGATAGCTGGTAATTTTGATAATTTGTCTGATGATTATGCGTATTGTTTGGTTTCGTGATGTATGTGCTGGTTTTTGATAAATTAATAAGAACTTAATTGAGATGCACACGGATTTGTAATGATTTGACAGGATTCTGTGTACAATGTTCTTTCATTCTGTGTAATGATCAGCCAAAGAATTAAAAAAAAAAAAAGAAGAAGAATTTTTTAATCCATTTTTGGTGTTTTATTGTGTTGCTGCTTTGCTTTGAGTACGTTATTGTCTTTGCTAATGGAGGAGTTTCTGTTTTTGAAGTAAGAATAGCTTACCTTGTTCTGTGAATTTACTAACATGTGCTGTCCTACACTTTCGAATTTAGTTTGTATTACTGCCTTTGGTTGCTTAAAATATTCTTTTTCTTACTCTTTCTGATTGAAATTTTGCAGGGAAATTGTGTATTGAGGTTACCCCCGCATCTAAGCTTGCTTTTATCTCCGAGGAGTTGTGTATTGGATGTGGTATCTGTGTTAAGGTTTGTAAATCAAATTTGGTTTCTGCTGTGTGTTTGGTTTCTTCTTTACTTGCAGTTTGCAATTGTAAGTTACTAGCTTGATCTTCTGTGCAGAAATGCCCATTTGAAGCAATCCAAATCATCAACTTGCCAAAGGATTTGGATAAAGATACAACTCATCGATATGGACCCAACACTTTTAAATTACACAGGTTGCTCTT